>BDCZ01000436.1:0-11388 GCA_001662365.1 Chlamydomonas applanata | reverse complement strand
CCGCCCCCCCCCCCCCCCCCCCCACCCTCACCCCCACCCCACCCACCCACCCAAACTCACACAGTGGTGTTCACAGCGGATTCATACTCTTCCAACGGCCGCCCAATAGATTGGCTACCATTACACATCCGTAGGCTCACAACGCCCGGGGCCTGCGGACATGCAGAACCCACCAGCACTTGAGCAGGTGTGTGTGTGTTGGTTACATCGTACGCCCATCATGTCGCACGAATGCCTGCCGCGTGTGTTTACACGCTGCCGCGTGTGTTTACATAGGCAGGCCAAGCACAGAGCCGCAGACACCGGTCCATTGAGGTGACAGCATGACTCTGGATGTGTATGCCGCAGTCATGCAGCTTCAGGCAGGGAAGCAGCACGCTGCGTGCAGCCCTTGCAGCAGAACACAGTACTCATGCAGCTGGTCGGTGGGATCTGGATGCATGGTTTGCAGCAACTTGCAATGCACCAGCAGCAGCATGGGCAACAGCGGCAGCAGCAGCAGTGGCAGCAGCGGCGGCAGCGTCTGCAGCGACGCCGTCGGCATGCGCACCAGTGCCAAATCAGCAGGGTCTGCAGTCAGCGTGCGGTTGACTGCGATGGACAGCGGCGTGGATACGTGCTGCAGGCAAATGCTGTTGGGTGTCATACGTGTGACGACTGACTGAGGATCTGCAATGGCCTCGAGCCAAGTGGCCCTGAAGGGCTGCAGGGGAGGGAACTGAGTAGCCAGGGCTGTCAGGGTGTGCAAATAGGTGTGGGCAGCCACATCTGCCTGGCTGGTCAGCTGCACCACACGTGTCTGACTCACGAGCTGGGCTGGTGAAGGCTTATCCCCCAACCTGTACAGACAAAAAACGCGGCAGAGCAATGAGCAGGCGCCAGCACTCAGCTCGTGCATGACTGTCAGCAACGTCACGCAAATGCACAGCATGCCTCATGCAGTCATGTATGCAAATTGCATAGTGTTGTGCAGGGTTGTGCACACGGGAGCCAGCTGCTGCCTTGGTGAACACATGCCCATCGTGCGGTAGCCGGTAGTATCAAAAGAGCAGCACGCGGGCATGGGGCTGCATGTCTACGTGTGCGAAGCAGTACAGCAGCCAGCGTGCTGCTACAGCTCTCTCTGCCCCCAGTGCAACAGAAGAGGACCATGGAATGAATGGTGTACGAGCCTCGCAACTCAATATTTATGGTATATATAAGGTGCATTATATGGTGCACGAGCCTTGAACTCATACTCACGACATGGAGAAGAAGTTGAGCTGTGTGTTGCTCACCCAGCCCAGGCGCAGGAGCCGGTGCACATACAGGAACCTGCGTGTGGCATACGATAGCTCCAGGGTTCAGGGTTTGGGGTTCTGGGGTTGTGCCAGATATGTGGGCGGGCGCAGAGCAGAGCAAGTCACGCCACACATGAAACAGCAGCAAAGTGCTGTCTGCGCAGTGCGTTGCCTACTGATCCACACGCCGTTCAGGCGAAACATACAGATGGCGGCCCGTGTGCAGCGTGCAGGACTGGGCAACAGTAGCATGGCGCATGGGGAGGATACACATGCAGCAGCACATAGGCACCCTGAAACAACTCTGCCCCAACACCACGATTCAAGCCTTTAAAGCCTAGGGACGGATATCGAACCTCTAGCCGTCTAGGTATGGATACCGCGCAAGAGCTGTGCACCTGAAGCAGCAGCCAGTCATCATGATGTCCTGCACCATGAGCTTCCCGCCCTTCACACCCAGCACAGCCTGCATTGGCAGGCGTCCCACCACAGTATGGTATTGCGTCACGCATGCTGCTCAGTCTGCATGGCATGCACATGCCCCACTAGGCTGCAGTGTGTGGTGCAGCCCATGCAGCAAGCACAGGATGCATGTACAACAATGCACGCTGTAGATTTGTTTGAATACATGGGCACTCGGGCCATGCTCTCTGCTCACGCTGACATCTTCGTAGTTGTTGAAATCAACCACTGGAAGCACGCCCAAGTCGCTCCGCGCCCAGGCAACATAGTTCGCAGAAGCATTATTCTCAGGAAGGCCCAGAATCTGAACAAATGCTCCTGCTGGCACTGTGCCCTGTGCCGGAAGCTTGTCCAGCGGTGGACCCGTTGACAGGTTTAATACTCGGCTGGTGGCATGAGCCAGGTCTGCGATGAGCGATGCCGACTGGATGCCAGCCGCCCTCAACTCAATGAACAGCTCTGATCCATTGCTGATAGTGACATGCTTTGTAGGCACCACATCTGCCCCAAACGCGCTTGGCGCTTGCCAAACGATTTGCACACAATAAAAGAGCAAGCATAATGTCTTTCTTGCCGACATTGCGGCTTACAGCCAGTTAGTCCATTCGCGCCCATAGGCTGAACAATCTCCAGCAGCTCATTGAAGCCCAGTTCATTGCGTATGAATGGGGGGCCGCTCGATCCTGCTGTTGTACAACAGTTAACTACCGGTGACCGCCTCACCGAGGATGCAACTCAGGGAGATCCAGACCGTAAAAAATTAAACGAGCAGTAATCACAAGGAAAGAGAACCCCACAGTCAGATGGCTTGGAAGAAATGTATGAGGATGCGAAATAAACATGATTTCTACATCCTAGTACTGGTTACATCCTTCCTGTAGCGCAGCACCGATATATTTTTCATGCATGTCATGCATGCCATGCATGCCGTTGTGTTGTGCTGATTCGCACACAAGGGCACGGGGCGCTGTGATGACTATACTGGCCCAAGGGGGGTGGGTCACAGGCAGGCGCACATGGCTTGCTGCTGTGCGGTAACAAAACACCGCTACCAAAGGCACGGCGGCCGAGGGCTTGAAATTGAAGACTGGCCAACTGGCAGTATTAGGCAGCTGCACGGGCATCTGAGAGCACAAGCAGGTGCACCTGCAACCAACGGTTCAGGCATGACAGGTTCCATCCCAACCTTCGGTTCTAGCAGCCAGCACAGGGAGGAAGTCCAAGTGTACATGTAACGTGAGCACAACACCGCTGTGGCAGGAACTACGTACATTCGAACCAGCACCACTACCTCCCCCAACATCGGCAGCCTCCTCATGTCCCACCGAACAAGTACCCTTTTGGCATGCACCGCAGGGGCACATACGATGATAACAGTAACTCACCACAGCGGCACAGGGCAAATACTGTGTGAAATTTGAGAAAGAGGGAGATCACTCTCAGTCATGGATTTGAGCAAGGTAGCCCACGCCATGGCATGCACGCAAGGCTCGTGCCACGCCCCATGCTGTGCACTGTGCTGTGCGGTAAGACTAATCAGGAAGGTGGTTATCCTGTGAACCCCGACCGTGTTGATGGATATTAGCCTGCCTCCCCAGACAGATGTCAATCCGTGTCTGATTCCATTTCATTTAGCAGGGCTATGAGCTGGTCCGCGTCCAGCTTGGTCATGCCAGTCTGGCTGTCTGTGCGCACCCAGCGCTGCCACAGCACCTGCAAGCAGGGGCGCTCAACATTGGCAACCCGTCACGTAGCAGCGTGCATTGGTGCAACCTGCAAAAGCAGGCTTGCTGAGTGCAGCATACTGGAGACTGCCATTGACTAGTCTACGGATCAGGCCACCCACACCTGCTCCATCATGCTGGATGGCTCCAAGCTCTTGCCTAGCAGCTCGTCGTCCACCACAGCCCACTGTGCCACCTGCGCGCACAATACACGATAGCAGGATTGTCTTGATCACTTGATGGTGGTGCTCATATGTGTGGTGTCTGAACTAAATGCCCCATGGAGCCAACCAGGCATGCTCCTGTCTGGGGCGTGTGTCTTGCTTGGACTCAGGTGTCTGCGGTGCGCAGCTGGTGTTGAGTTGCAGACTCTCCGGCTGCTGTCAACTGGAAGCCTGCAAATGTCGCATTAACGAAGCAGCATGTTCACAGCCATGTTCTATGGTCCTTCGGAATTTCTAGCTGATGGGCTCCGGCAAGCAGATGAATCTGTGAAACGCCGTGTTATATGTATGTGTGGTCACAGCCCACCGCACCTGCTGCGCATGCTGGTCCAGGTAGTGCAAGATCTGGGAGCCCCGTGTGCCATCAATGTCTAGCGTCGTCGTCCATTCACTAAAGTGCAGGCCATACACCTGAAGTGCGGCTGCAAGCTTCTGGCGCGGCCCCTCATATGCGCGCCAGCTGCTGCTTAACACAATCTCAGCACCTGCAGCAAGAGGGAAAGGAGTGTAGGGGGGGTGTCTCGCCAGTATGCATCAGTTTTTTGGCATGAAGTATGTAAGACACCGCATGCGCTGCTGCAATACTGAAGCCCGTGAGCGGGCAGGATAAGCAGTCGATAACCCTCTGTGGCCTGACAGTAAGAAACAGTGTGTGATGCGAGGTTGCATGCGACTTGCATGCGCTGCAGCTCCATACCTGTTTCCTTGATCACGCGCTGCAGCTCATTGCAGCACGAGCTCACAAAACAGTGGCTGTCAATCACCTGCATCAGGGGTGCATGGCAGCCATGGTGCAGCATGGTTGCATTGGTGCATGTGAGGTTGTGTGTGCCTTGCGCGCTATGCATGTGTGCACACATTACTTGCATGCCGGTGCTGCACACACGACATTCACTTGCCTTGCCATCCCTGAACTCCACGCGCAATGGGTGTAAGACGCCGTCAACATCCAGAAACAACACTTTGCGCTTGCGCATCAGTGCATCAGCCGGATGTCTGATTAGATAAGCTTACGTTAGCAAAGATTGTTTCTGAGGCGATTTCCTTGCAGTTTCTTGTTGTCCAAACCCTAAACCAGACAACCACCATGCTAATTGCGGATCTTGCGTGCGTTGGACATAAAGCGGAATTTTCAAGACCCGTGACGGAACTCTGAACGACATGCAGCGTAAACAAGCTTGAACACGATGATCGACGTGCTGCTTATTTCGGCTCTGCTGCCTCTGCTGCGACAGCTGCCCTCCTTGGCAATAAAAGCTATTAAGCTTCCTGTATATGTATTTGTGGTCCGCCCTTTGCGCCTGTCCAGCGGCGCAGTGCTGCTGGCGACGGACCTCTGGTGCCAGGTGCGCCAGGGACGCTCTATAGCATCAATGCACAAGTGCATTTTGAATGGGCAGAATGTGCGGTGGGCTTGCATGGCATGTGCACTTACATCCATGCTTGCGTGCATATCCCATGCTGCATGCAGATTCTTGCGCGGGTGGGGCTGGCACCAAGGCACTATCGGGCCATGCAGACCATTGAACGCCTGCGCAAGACTGGCCAGCTACAGGTGGGTTCCGTGGCATGTGCGCCAACACGAGCCCTGTTGGCGCGCGCAGCCATTGTTTGACAATAGTAGACAGCAGGACATGCACCTAGGACCATAGCCAGGCGCCTACCTACCAGCCACGGGCATCCATGATAAACAGCCGCATGTACTGCTGCCTATCCGTGCACCAATGTGCAGTACAGCAGCACCCCACAGAGCCATGAGCTTGATGTTTGCCATGCGGCAGGTCAGACCAAGGATCAGGAATGGAAGCATTGGTCATAGACCTTGCACATTGATTCCTGCCTTCCATCTTTACAAAACAACCTCGTTTTGCACTGCGGCGGCAGGCCAGCGAGCTACAAGAGCTGCAGGACCAGCTGGAGGAGGCATTGGCCACAAAGGCCGTGATCCTTGAAAAGTACCGCATTGCCAAGAACTGCTACAAGCAGCTTGTAATGGAGGTCAAGGAAATGGAGGCTGCATCAGGTGCGGCGTTGGCTGCTGCAGTGATGTTTGGCATGCTGGACGGGGATCACTGCACTCAGATCACTGCACCTACAGCTCAATACAAAGTAGATGCTGCCAAAGCGCTCTGTGAAAACAAACACACCGACTGGAACCCGCAGCTGATGCTAAACCGTTCGTTCTTCGTCAAGTTGTCAGATCCACAGGGCTGCTGTGTAAAATGCTTAGATTAATTGTGACATGCCGATGGGCTGTGCTCATTCAATTGCCACTGCTCATACCCTCAGCTCGTGGGCGCTCATGCTGTTGTTGCAGCATCCGCGTCCAGGAGTGCACAGCGCACGAAGGCTGCCCGCATGGCGGACATGTCACGGGCAGAGAGCTTGGATGCAGCCTTCAGCCCAGGTGACTCGCCATCGATCGCCAGGTCTGCACACCACATGCACAGCAGCCGGCTGGTGATTGATGAGCCTCGGGCTGTGATGTGGAGCACACACAAAAGCATGCTCGCAGCTGCAGCCACGTGGATCTATTGGTGGTCTATGGCATCTGATGCGCTCAATTCTGCAGCATCTGGGACCGCAGGCGCAGGCAGCCGTGCAGCATCTGGCGGCATGTCCCCAGCTGTCATGTCAGCGACCTCACCCAATGTCATCCTGGCAGTGTACCGCACAAAGATCTTCACGTACACTGGTAAGTTGTATCTCTGCAAATATCTTCTGCCCCAACTTCTGCCCCGAAGCTCAAGAAAGTATCTATGGAGCTGAATAGCAAATGAAGCCGCAGCGCGCAGGTGCAATGTTTGCACCTCAACAACCAACAACAGCGCTGTCTGGGTGCGCACATGCTGGTTGAATGCCACTTGCATCGAGCATGAAGCATCTGTGCGGATCTGCATGGCTTGTGTGCAGCTGATGCGTGTCTGCTTCGTGCCGCCCTTGCTTTGTATGATCGCAGTCCTGGTGGCGTATGCGCTGTGGGTGCTTCGGATCATCCCAGGTGGCCGCGTCATGGGGCACATGCTGGCGGCCAGCGCATGGGCCTTGGTGGGCTGGTGCGCGCATGCGATGGCCATGGCCGATGTCTGCGGTGTGTGACCGACCGTGCTGAGTCCCACATATGGTACCCTGCGAGGTTCCTGTTACGTTTCAGCCATATCCTGATACTGTACCCTGTCAGGTGCCTTGTAGCCTGTTCTCTCTGTAGTGGTAAAGCAGGCGTGTGAACAAAGGCGATGCCTTTGTTCACAAGCTGAGGTGTCAGTGTGTACAGTGGGCGTAGGTGGCAGCTGGGTGCTTGAGGATGCATGTGGTGTGGCTTCAGCGCAAAGCAACAGGCTTGTGACCGAATCCAGGAGCGAGCGAGCGAGCAAAGTGTGTGGAGTGTTCTCAACTCATACGACTGACTAACCTGTGATCTTTCTACTTTATTAGAGTCCTTCAGGTAACTGCAGGTGAAGTACATACGCTGCTGAATTGCTTCTCACTTTCTTCTTTCTTTCCCGGTAGGAGCTGAACGGCTGAGTCTGCGCGTGCCATGTGCGTGCACTCTGTAGTGTGGCTTTCAAAGCATTGTATTGTAGTCACAGCTCTTACTGGGATTGTTACAAGGCTGTGACTCGACCACAGGATGAATCCCTCGGTTGGCACATGCAAAACTGCGGCCAGCAAATGGCATGAATATATAAAGGATGCGCTTGCCACGTTGTCACATCGTTCCTTGCAACCTACTTGTACAAGAAGTACACACATGAATGTTGCTAATCCTGTCTCGCGGCAGGCATCTATGCGCCATGATGGGCGTACGATGTAACCAACACACACATATGCCCCTGATTTTGGCCATGACCTCACGGGATGTGATCAGATAGACTGTACCCCTGCAGCGCCTGAAACGCCATGACATGCTGAATAAGCCTATGAAAAGCCTGGCCCTGTGTCACTTGCAGCAGGCGTAGGAAGAGCCTGGCCCTGCCTCAAAACCAGCACACTTGCACACGCGACACAGGTTCCTGTGTTTGTTAAGTTGTCCGTGCATGCATACATGCTGCAAGCATTCCATGCTGCTTGATCCAAGTTGCTCGTGTCCAAAACCCCGTTCACCAGCTGTCATGCTCGACGACTGCCCCAGATCTCTCACGGGGCCCAAGGTGGCATGTCGCACACATGCTGGCATCATCATATACATGACGTATGGCACTGGTATTGTGGTATGTACAGGGTTGCCGCGAGTCGCCCGAGTCACTCAGACCGTCAGCTTGTGAAGAGTGGGGAGGAGCAGGCCTGCAGGCTGCCCAGGCCCCACACGTTACATACATCGGTTGCGATGGACTGGGGGCTGATGCCATTGGAGGCGGCCTTCTGCAGCGCCCACATCATCATGCCATTAGCGCCCTGGGCCTTGAAGTATGCGTTGAGGTCTGCCAGGGTGGTGCTGGTCAGCACGTTGCCACCCCATGCTTCTGGAGGCACCTCCACGCCCATGTGGATGGGGCCGTTGAAGTATGAGCGGTACGCCGTGTATGTGACCTTGGGGTCATACGCGGAGCCTGAAGTGTGACGCAGGGGTGGCAAAGTGTGACACAGGGGCGCTGAAGCGTGACAGGGGCGACCAAGCAGGGGACGGCACAGGCAGCTGCTGTGACAGCCTTGCATGCAGACTTTGCCCAGGGGCTCTACACGAAATCCTAACCCCTGAGAGCCACCCTGGCCCCCTTGCCCCCACCCTGGCGCAGCCTACAGTGCTACTCTTGCACACACACGATTCTGGGCTGGCCACGCACCATAAACACCGGCGTCGTAGCTCATAACAAAGAGCCGGTCCAGGTCTGAGCCGGCACTACGCAATGGAGTGATCCACATGCCCTTGTAGCCAGAGCCGCTGGGCGCGGCGCTCGTGAACGCACCCTGCCCATACGCGCCTCTGCGGTGTGCGTGGGGGGCGGGAGGGAGGGTGCAGGTGGGGGGGCAGGACCAGCACACATAGGTGAGCCGGGGACGGAGCAGGTATATATGACTTGGCTGCGGTGCACAAAGTGTGAGCTGGATTGACAGGTGTGATCTGACGCGTACACGTGGAGCTGTGGGTCATGTGCATTGCGGGACGCGGCCCGCGCAGGCGGCGGCAGCGCAAGGCGCGCTGACGATCATACAGACTCAGAGAGATCATACAGACAGAGAGAGTTGGAATTGAAGCACGGGTCCCAGCAACTGCTGGGAGGCTCATGCACCCATGAGGTGTACGACTATACCACCCAACCCACACACACAGACCAGCTTCGATCCATGCCTGGGTGCTTGGTTGGTCAGTGGGACCCGGCCAGCAACAGGCCCACACATGGCGCCCTGCCTGGCCAGCAGCCAGCAGGCACACGCATGCGTGCAGTACACGCAGTCCAAGAAACGCAGTACATTCGTACAGCACACATGCCACGCAGTACATGCAGGCAGTGACACTCACACTGAGAACACAGCGGCGGTGATCAGGTAGGGTCGGGGCAGCGCGGCACGGAGCGCGCGGATCGCGTCGGTGAGCTCGGCGTCTGTGGAGCAGCTGACGGTGTTGGCAGCTGTGTTAAAGGTGCATGAGGTGGGCTGCTGCTCATAGTCCACGTCCACACCATCAAGGCCCAGAAACTGCAGGGATGGGCCAGGTGAGGGGGGTGTCCCCAGGGACAATCGATTGGAACGGGGTGTCCGAGTGATGCTTCAAGGGGGGATAATGATGTTCCTCTCAGGGGGAGTGGATGCGCTGGTGTTTTTTGGATGATTGTCCGTCCATGCAGGCGCCTGGACTTTAAGCATTTCTAGTTGATGGGCTCCGGCAAGCAGATGAATCTGTGAAACGCCGTTTTCTGATAATATCTCAGGGGCAAGGGTGACTTAAGAGAGCCCAACAGGAACGGAGAACAGCCCAACAGGAAAACAGCCCAACAGGAACGGAAAACAGCCCAACAGGAACAAAGCCCCACAGGAACAAAAGCTGACACAAGCTGCCAATGCCCATAAAGGGTTTGGGTGCCCATAAAGGGCCCAAGTGACGTTTGAAAGGCCTCCAGCCGGCCCGCATACCGCAGCGCCCACCTGCACGACAGATGCGATCGCAGCGGCGTTGAGCGAGGCCCATGCGTTGTACGTGGCACCGCCCACTGCGCCCAGGACCTTGGTGCCGGGGCAGCGTGCCTTGAGCGCCGCCACAGCGTCACGCACCACCTGCAGACAGGCCAGACAGACAGACAGACAGATAGACAGACAGACAGACAGACAGACAGACAGACAGACAGACAGACAGATAGACAGACAGCAGGCAGTCAGACAGGTGAGCCACCAGATGGAGTCATGTCAGCCCCACACCTCCTGCAGTACAAGCCCGGGCGAGCTGCAGGCCTCGCCTCATACATAACACAGGGGCCCGTAATACATATCGTGATTTGAATGATGCACTGGAAAGGAAACCGCTGCGGCACGCACGCACCGTGGCGCTGGAAGAGAATTGCAGGCCGGTGCCCGCAAGGGAACCTGGGGTGTAGGTTGCGTCCGGCTGCTCGTGCAGTGCATTGACAGACAGTTATGGCACACAGCATGGTGAGAACATCTTCCCAATCGTCTGCTATGAAGCATGCATGTGACAGGCAGATTGTATGATGTAGCACGCACACATACAGTAATGCACCCTGGGTTTCCATGTGCCTGCCATGAGGAGAGGTTAAGAAGAGCCACTGCACCCGGCGTGCTTGCGGACCTGCCCATACCACAGCGTGTACAAATACCATGGCGGCAGTATGCTCGCTTGGTGCCTATTGGGTACACAGTGTTGTTTAGACCGTAGAGTAAGCGGGGTAGCCACAAGTGTGCGAATACAGCGATGCACCTGCCAGACCCTTCCAGGTGAATAAGAAAGGCATGAAGCAAAGCCAATTGAAGCATATTAAACAATTGCCACGGCGTTCCACGACAGGTTCAAGCCCAGATCCAAGAGCGCACGATAGTCCTGCTCCCGCTACAACCTGCTGCAACCGCCGTACTGCTGTACTGCCGCTCACCTGGATGAAGGACAGCAGTGCGTGCGTGACGTAGCACGCGGTGCTTGCAAGCCGTGAGGCGGAGCCAGTGGAAACCCAGGGGTCAGACCACGACTCGTAGTAGCCAGCAAAGCCGTATGCGCCAACTGCGCATATGTGGATGCATCGTCAATATAGTGAGTAGATACCAAGATATACCGTCATATACTGAGTAGATACCAAGATATGAGATGTAACAGCATGGCGCCCACATAGATGTGCCCTCCAAGGTACATCCTGAACCGAGGATCCATCCTGGAGGACAAGCTTGCACGTCAGCCATGCATGTCACCTGCATGTCAGCCATGCCTTGCACCGCCACCCACGTGGCATGCCGGTACAGGGCAGATGCATGAGCTACATATGCATGGGTGTGCGTCTGTGCATGTGGAAAGCGTGCGATCTGGCATGAAGTGCACTGGTGGTGTGTGTCAGCGTTTTAGGGTTTAGGGTTTGGGGTTTTAGGGTTTAGGGTGTAGGGTTTAAGGTTTAGGGTTTAGGTCCTGAATCATATGTGTTGGTGGCGTGGGTGCTGCGGAGTGCTTGTGAAATCCAAGGAAGCTACCCAATGCAAGTCGCCCCAACAAGCAGCGGGCGTGCCCAGTGCAATGCTCACCAGGGGGGGCTGGGGGAGGGC
>BDCZ01000435.1:15915-52035 GCA_001662365.1 Chlamydomonas applanata | reverse complement strand
TTTGCTCTTTTCCTGCAGGGAGGGTCGGCCTCGGCCGCGTGCGCTGTTTTTTCGGTGTGCGCTGTGCTCTTCCCTGTGTAACCTTAACCTTAACCTACATAAGCACATACTACGCACCTACATAAGCACATATTACGCAAGCAGAAGGGAGCATGCGCGCCTTGCGCAGCAGCCTCAGCGCGCGCATGTGGCGCATGCCATGCCTGTGTTGACTGGCATGCATGGCACGTGTGCACCCAGGCTCTGATCAGCAGCATCCACGCATGCGCCACATGCCCCGGGGGCATGTCCAGGGGTGGGGCCATGTCAGAGGTGCCATGCTGACCTGTCGATGGACTGACCCATCGCCATGATCCCGCACCTGGCGTGAACGATTTGGCGTTGGGACGCTTGCCCTTGTGCATCGCCCATGCCCTCTGACATGGAAGAAGAATTGACCAATGCCTAAGGCCCGCGTCCAGTGTCCAAGCCCCTTGATCAGTGCCCCATTGTCCACCGGATCTGCTATTTATGTCTGGGACAAGCTCCACCTGCTTTTGCCACACCTGTGACTGTGACTGGGCGTGCGTGAAGCCCCTGCATTGCGTGCATACTATGCTGAAAATGATGCTATGTGCTGGTCAGTATGGGGTGAGCTGCAAGTCCGATACTTAGACTAAGACCACCACCCAACAAGGCCTGAAGAATGCCTCCCAAAGCCAAGGGGAAGATTGAGCTGCCTGCTGCACCAGCTCCGGAGCCAAACCCTGAGGACACGGTAGGTACTATCACGCGGGCCACCGTTCAGCAGCACGGGGCGAGGCATTCATGTTCATGATGGCAACATACCGAAGGCGTCATGAGTCCTGAATTAAAGTACTTCGAAGCACAACGTGCGATCATCGCATGCAACGCATTCCCTTCTCGCATGCAGCTGCCGGAGGATGTGCGCGCGCTCCAGGATTGCCCGTTCCCCGTAGAATGGCAGCCGGTGGTGAGCCTGCTACAGTTCCAGACACCTGAGATCCATGGGGACAGCCATCGTGACACCCTAAAGCGGAAGGGGCTGGTACGATGGCTGCAAATCATGGACCTGGTGCTGCGCTTGGACCCCGCCAGCCCGTTGGGCCAGGCGACGCGCACCTCTATGGAGGAGCACCTGCTGGCGGGCAACCTGATTGATACGTGGACGTGAGTGTGTGTGCATCAGCGGGCGGGGCACATGATGCTCAGCGCATCATGCCAGCCAGCACATGCTAGATTGCATGAATGGTCTGTAAACTGGGTTTGCTACACGGGGACTGAGGTCAGCTGCGGGTCAAGCAGATGCTGGTGGTTGCGTACAGGCGGAGCGCACTGTGTGCGTGTTTTGCTGACGCTGACATTCAACTGACAGGCACGCACGTGCTTGTGCACTGCCACCTCGCGCAGTCCCACAACGGCACAGATAGCTGCAGTGCTGGCGGAGAGATTTACGCGCGACAAGCGTGTGGACTGGAAGGATGAGCTGGTGCGCAGAAAGACAGCGCTGCAAGTCTACCAGGACGAGCAGGCCGCTGCCGAGGCGGCGGTCACTGCAGCGGCAGCAACCATGCAGGAGGCTGAGCAGAAGCTGCAGGCGTGGCAGCAGGCACAGGAGGCAGCTCGCATTGCGGCAGAGGAGGAGGGGCTTGCCCCGCATGATGAGGTGGGTGATGAAGCTGCACGTGGGGGTGTTGTATCCATATGTGCGAAGTCTGCGACCTGTACTTGGCGCCTACTGTAAACCATGTCCCGAGTGCCTGTGCATCCATGCATGGCGCTGTGCAGGCAGCACATCCAAGGCGTGCTGCTTTGCTGCCGCCAGCCCCCGTGCCCCGAAAGCTTGGGTTAACATACTTGTGCACAGCTCTGGTTTGACCCGTGTTCAACCCGTTTGTCTGACGCTTCAATTGGTGTGGTTGCTGCTTGACGTCTGGTGCAGCCTGAGAACCCGGAGGACCGTGAACTCTCCAAGGAGGAGGAACAGCACCAGAACGCAGCAGCAGCACTTGCAGCAGCAGAGGCGCGCACGACGGAGGCCAACGGGAAACTGGCAGCTGCGCTGGTCACGATGGACCAAAAGTTCACGCACTACCAGCCGTACTGGGTGGAGGGGCTGGGGTCAGCTGCAGACCAGGTGCTGGGTGCTGCAGAGGCGGGCGTGCCCCTACGTGCCGCCATTTGGGTGCACGTCGACCCCAATGCGCCCCCACCTGCGCCTGCGGCAGGCACAGAGGGCGGTGCACCAGCCGCTGTTGCGCCGCCACCAGCCGTGACGGATGGGTCAGCTGATGCGCCTGCCGCGCCACCTCCACCCCCAGCTCCACCCACCCTGTGGTCTGAGCTGCGGCAGGCGGCTGGGTCAGCTGGGTGGGACGCGGTGGCCGGCCGGCTGGTGACGCTAGAGATTGATCTGCCGCCCTGCCCAGCCCCAGCACCACCCCCTGATGCCGACCCAAAGAAGAAAGGTGCGGCCGCGGCCAAGAAGCCCGACCCCAAGAAAAAGGGAGCCGTGGAGGAGGCAGCACCACCGCCCACGCCGCCACCAGACGCCCCAGGCTGGGACTCGCTCGGCGCGCTGCTGGCAGGGCTGTGTCGCCGCGTGCGCGCGTACGACGAGTGGCGCGGGTCCGTTAATGTGTACGATGCCACGGTGCCTGAGGCGGTGCCGTCCACATCCTACTACGAGTCCTTGCTGGACTCGGTGGCGCCTGAGCGCCTGAACGTGCCCGTGCTGCTGCACGCGGTGCTGGAGCAGGTCACACGCAATGCACAGGGGGATGAAGTGGTAGCTGAGGCGGAGGAGGCACTCGCACAGTCGTGGGCGCTTGCTGCGCTTGATGAGGCACTGGGTGGCCTGGGGCTAGACGATGGCACTGCCGGTGGGCTCCTTCCCACCACTGCCAGCTTTGGAGGACACGAGGCTGGAGGCATCTTCAAGGCGCCCACGCACGTGGCTGATACGTACAGCCTGGTGGTGGAGGGAGATGCGCTGGGCGCTGCAGCGGCCGGCCTGGCCACTGGTTACGTGCACCCGCACATCTCGACGGCGCGGGCTGTGCAGCCAGGCGTGCGGCCGCCGTCCCCGACCTCGATCCTTGACGGCCCCGCACCCCTGCAGCAGGAAGCATCTGGTGGGGCAGGCTCGGAGGGCGGTGGCCCCGCTGCCGGCGAGCCCCACGTTGACGGGGAGGCCCCTCCTGCAGCTGCCCATGAGGGTGCTGCTGAGGCCACGGCTGCTGCTGCTGCCACAGGCCCCGCTGCCAAGGTTGGCATGGGCTTGCCCATGTTTGTGCCGGGCAGCGGCGTGCTGGATGTGGACGCGGTGGAGGCCCACATGGTGGGGCTGCTGCGTGTGCCGGGCGCGGAGCGCACGGGCATTCCTGAGGAGCCCGAGCTGGACGACGTGGCACGCAGCCTGGCGAGCACGGCACTCATGGTAGGAGTGGTGGGAGTAGAGAGTGAGAGTGGTGCGGTGGTCGGAGTGAGCGAGTGAGAGTGGTGCAGTAGTGTGCTCTTGCCCCTGCTCCTGCTCTCCTTGCTCATACTCTTGCTCCTGCTGTTTGGTTCCTGGCTGGCTGTGGAATGGTCGTGTGGGGCGTGCTGCTGCCCTCTTGCCTGCTGGGTTGCCTTGCTACAGTCATGGTAGCTTCTGACATGCCCCATGGGCAGCAGGCGTCTGGCCCCACACCGCCCCCGGCCCACCCCACCCCACCCCGCCCCCGGCCCCGCCCCTCCCCACCCCACCCCATCCCAACCCGAAGCTGCTTGCTTTCTTCCTGCAGGCACAGGCAGGCACCACCCCTCTGGGCACGGTGCAACGCTACAAGCTGCTGGCAGCTGCAGCGGACCTGCTTCCGGAGAGTGCAGCGCTGGCACACGGAGAAGCACTGCTGGGGCGGCGTCACCTGGAGATGATGGCCCCTCATGTGCTGAAGCAGGTGCTGACGTCAGCACAGCTGCAGCTGCCGCACGCGGGGGTGGCCTACTATCCGCAAGAGGACGCGGCCCTGGTGGCCCTGTACGCGGGCTCATATGAGCAAAGAGTGGACGCCTCGATCCCCGTGGCCCTCACGTTTGCCCACTTCTATGCGCGCTCAGCTTCAGCCGCAGTGCGCTCAGCATTCCCAGAGGTTCCCTCCTCGCCACCCACCAGCGACCAGCCCATGCCGCAGCCCTCTGCAGCACTGGCGGCGGTGGCAGCCCCGGGTGTGCTGAACTCCAACGAGGGTGTGCTGGACGAATTGCAACTGCCCCTTAAGGCATACAAGTTGGCGCCGGAGCTGATGTCCAAGGCGGAGCAAGGGCCAGTCACGCAGCTGCAGTTCATGGAGACGGGGCACATACTGGCCACAGGCCCCACAGCCCCTGTGTCCGTTTCCAAGGGCCCCACGACAGTGGTGTTCAGCACAGCACAGGCGCTGGACGGCGGTGGTGACGACGGGCCTCTGCTGCTGACCACGCTGGACACGGGCCTGGGGGGCACAGTCAGCGTGTACCAGGCAAACCGTGCTGAGGCGATGGCTGCGGCTGATGCAGCTGTGAAGGCGGCCTCTGAAGCGGAGGCTGCAGCCACCGCCGCGCCTGCTGATGGTGTTGAGGCGCTTGCAGAGCCCCGTGTGGCTCCTCAGCCGCTGCCCGTCGACCCCGTCCTGTCCCTGAAGGTGACCACGCCGTCTGGTGCAGTCCTTGAGGTGACGACAGCGGGTGAGGTCATGGTGGGCGCTGCGCGTGCAGCGGGCCCCGCGGGCGCACCGCCCACGCGCCACCGCGGCGTGCTGGTGCATGGCGCGCCCCTGCAGCCTGGGGACCTCACACCACATGCGCCCAAGCAGCTGGCGTTCAGGGCGCTCACAACTGGCGGTGCGCTTGTCAGCGCATTCACCGACGGAAGCATGCGGGTCCTCCACAGAGATGGCTCAGTCTCAGAGCGGCTGCCTCTGGTGGAGGGGTGGGTGGACCCGGCAACAGGTGACCCTGCAAAGGGATGGACACGCACGCTGGCAGATGGCACCCGCTTCAGCGAGCCGGATGATGGGTCGGATGTGCCCCCGCCCCCGCCCCCACCCCCGCCCCCGCCACCTGAGCCGGAGGATGACAAGGGCAAGAAGAAGGGAGCATCAGCCAAGGGCAAGGCCAAAGAGGAGCCGGTTGAGGCGCCGCCACCACCACCACCGCCGCCACCCCCACCGCCGCCGCGCCAGGTGGTGCACGAGCGCATGCGGTCGCTGTCCGTCACAGACCCTGACGGTGGTGCGGCTGTACTGCTGCGGGAGGACCTGGTCATGCATGTGTCGTACCCCCAGGGCGCTACACTGCTGCAGGACGCCGACGGCACACGCATCTCTTCCACAGCAGATGGCCAGTGGAGCATGGAGTTTGCTGGGCTGCCACCCATCGTGTCCTCCCCTGCTGGCATTACCATCACCCCGCTGCCTGGTGTCACGGTGTCGTGGCATGCGGAGGGACGCACAGTGACTGCAACGCTGCCGGACGGCAGCCGCCTGCTGCTGGCCGGCTCGACGGCCGTGTATGTGCCCACGCCTGGCCACCCTCTGTCGGCTGAGATGCTGGCATTCGCGCTGCAGGGCATGGCAGCGGAGGGGCTGGCTCCAGAGCCGGACGCAATCGCTACGTCCCCTGGGGTTGCAGGTGCCGCTGTGTTCGACCTCGCCTCTGGAGCGGCCGCGCTTCACACGCCTGACGGCACCAACTGGTTCTCTCTCCCCCCCGGCGGCCCCAAGGTCTGTAATGTGTACGGTACCATGTACGGTATTGGCTTTCAAGTTCCAGTATGCCTTGCGGCCCTGCCTCAGGCCTAGCCTGGGGCAGCCTCTGACTGCTGGATGCTGGATCCTTGTGCCAGGGCACTGACCGAGTGATGCGTGTTCACAGCATACGGAAAAGTTGGTGCAGTCTAGCCACGCTTGATCCAGCCACTGATGGTCTCGTTTGCTTGCTCATTCTGTGTTTTATCTTACAGAATGTTGGGATCCAGTGGCCTGAGGCTCCGCCACTCGAGACTGTGGAGTACCCAGAACCGCCCCCACCCCCTCCCCCGCCTCCCCCTCCCCCCCACGGGGACGACGACGACGAGGACGACGAGAACAGGCCACCGCCCCCACCTCCTCCGCCGCCACCACCCCCGCCAGACCCGATCGTCACACTGCACCCCGTGGCACCCGCTGTGGAGCCCCGGGTGTTTGTGGTCTACCCCAGTGGCGATGGCTATGAGGTGGTGGGCGCGTCTGTGGTGGGTGCAGCTGCAGCCAAGGCAGCAACACTACCAGGCTCGTTTGTGGACAATGTACCTCTGGCAGGGGCAGCAGAGCCAGGGTCCAGTGTGCGCACATTCCTGGTGCAGCTGCCACCGTGCACCCCAGGGCTCACGCCGCTGCCAGTCGGCGTGACCGCGTTTGCTCAGAAGTACAACCCACACGCCACCGAGGTCCTGCCGGCATTTAGGCGCACGTCCACGGTCACACCACCAGCGGTGTCTCCTCCCCAGCTGCAGCTGGGTGGGCTCTTGGGCTCAGGCCCCGTGCCCCTGTCGCACGGACAGTACCTGCCGCGTGTGGTGGCATATGAGCCACTTGCGCCCCAGCCACCCCAGCCTCTCCCCGTACTGCTGTACCGCGAATTTGTGGAGCTGCCAGAGCTGGGGCCTGAGCAAGCCGCGGCATGCCGGACCGCGATCGCAAATGTGGCGGCTACTGCGGCGGAGATCTCCCAAGGCCAGAATCGCGCGGTGCCGTTCCCAGATGTGCGGCCGGCGGACGCGCGCGCAGCTGATGCAGAGGTGCTGGAGCAGGTGCTGCTGATGCGGCGTGCCGCGCAGGCAGCGCGGGAGCGAGGCGCCGTGGAGCGGGTGCAGCAGACAGTGGCAGAGAACGAGGTGGAGCAGGCAGCACGGGAGGCGGCTGAGGCGGCGGCGGCCGCTGCGGCAGCAGCGGCGGCTGAGAAAGAGAAGCGTCCGTGGCCGCCAAAGGTCGGGCCGTTTGATGGGACGCCCAAGCGGCCCGTCGAGGGTGCCCCCATGTCATACTGGCAGGCAGAGGAGGGTGTGGTGGGGCGGGGGCAGGACCCATACTTATCCACCAACACACACATCACCCGCAAGACGCTGCCCCCACGCGCGCAACCCACGCTGGCCGCACGTACGGTGGCCTCGCCCGGCACGCCCGCCCAGGGCACCCCGGGCATGTACATCGCGCCCTCGCAGCAGCCGCAGCTCGTGGCAGGTGTTCCGTCCGATGGTCAGCTGCAGCTGGGCGGAGAAGGCATGGCGGCGCCCTATGACGTGGTACCCTGGGGCAGCGGGGGGCACCCTGCGGGTGCTGTAGGAGGGCTGACAGGTGGCAGCCCCGGACGACAGCAGCTGCCCCCTGTGGACTATGCATACCCGGAGCTTGGCCACAGTGCGATTCTGGCGCAGCGGGGGCCTGTCCCGGGCCAGCCAAATGCGCGCTCGCCTGCGTATGATGTGTATGGGCAGCCACGCGCGGTGCCGGCTCTGCTGCCAGCGACGTACCGGGCAGATGAGGCGGTCGCGATGCTGAACGAGCGGCACATTGAGGCAGAAGGGGGTGTGCTTCGCGTGCCAGGTGGCAACACCAGCTCGGGTTCGCTGCTGCGGGCATCAGGCAAGGTGGGCCGCCAGTTTGTGCTCACGCCCGCGCACATCCATTTCGGGGCGGTCGCCCTGGGTACGGTGGCCCACCGTACGGCGCGGCTGCGCAACGCGTCGACTGGCCCCGCGCGCTTTAGCGTGGAGCGGCCCGCGTTGCCGCTGCGCACGATTTACAAGCCGGGCGCGCTGGCTGCGGGCATGGAGGCTCTGCTTACAGTGGAGCTGGTGGCGGAGCGGCTGGGTGACTTCGTGGGTGAGGTGGTTGTGAAGACAGAGCTCAATGTGCTCACATTGACTGTGTCAGCCAAGGTGGTGGAGGCGGGCGAGGTCAGCATTATGAGTATGCCAGCTGGTGCGAGCATGCCTGCAAACGGCGCAGCCAATCTGGGCTTATCCTCTGTGCCACCCCTGGATGCCGACAAGACGCTTGAGGAGCTGTTGATGGCGCACGGAGGTCCCCCGCATGAGGAGGCTACTGCCGTGGAGGAGGACTCGTGAAGTCGCACAGCCAGTGGGGATGTCAGTTGGGATGGGGTCGACGGGAGGACAAGGCTCCACGATTCAGCAACGCTGAAGCGCTCGTTCGTGCGCTCATCGCTCGTACCACGGGGGGCGAGGGTGGAGTTCTGAGACACTGGTCACAGCTGTGTTCCCAGGGCTGGTGGGAAAAAGGTAGGAGCTGATGCGATTTGGGTCCAGAGCAACATTGTCAAAATAGCGCGCAGCATGTGGTGCCTGTAATCAGACCATTCACAACAAGGACTGGCCGTATAACGGTGCAGAGACGTGTTTGCAAAGTCTGTGTTGCAAGCCACGGAAGAATGGAGCAGTCAATGCAGCATATGGCCAAGAGAGCAGCAGATGCTGAGCTGACAGAGCCAGGGAAGCGGCAGCGATCAATCGTCGCTCCAGGGCGGGATGATGGGGCAGGTGCACAGCAAGGGCCGCAGGGCTGGTTTGACGCCTGCTGGTAAGGCCAAGCTGTAGTATGCATCCCCGGTCGTCGCTGTAGCTTGGCCGGCAAGGACATTTCAGACCCCTCCATCTCCTGCCCACTTCACAGCCTCTGCAGGAGCTGGACGGCAGGCACTTGCGAGACCAGCAACGGTGGGGCCGTCCCTGTGTGCCGCAGGTGCGCGGGTTGGGTGCTTTTGGTGCCAGGCTGCGTAGCTCGTGTGGGTGGTTGAGCTTGCATCGCAGTGCCGAGTGGCAATAAGGCTCTGCAATTCGCCGCGCTGGCTAGCTACGCAGCATGAAAACTGTTGGTTGGATGCTCCGCCATGCTTTCCCTGTGGCCCCTGGGCCGAGTTTTCTTTCATGAAAAGCCCGCCTATCTTCTTGTTGCCCGCACGAGCAGGTGTCAGCACAAGCTGGTTAAGGCAGCTCAGCAGGAGCTGCAGAAGGCAGGAGTACAGGCCAACCTTCCGCCTGACTCTAGCATGCTGACATCCAGCAGTGGCGCGGGGCTGAGCGCCTTCACATCGCCTTCAGGATCCGCACAGCTCAGCCCCCTCAGCCTCTCAGGCAGGCTTTCTGTACTGCCTTCAGAAGGCCTGACCGCAACTGTGCCTGTGCGGGTGCAGTTGCAGCCACTCTGCGCACATATGCGTCGCGACTCGTGTGGGAGCGTGAACAGCGCAGCAGTGCCCCGACAGTGAATTCACAGTGGGAATCAACCTGGTGTGCTGGAAGGGCGTGCTCCTGGTGCAAAGGGAGAGGAGGCTCGGTCGCCACACGCAGCTGGTGCAGAACAGCTTGGCAGAAGGACGAGGGCCACATGCACGGCAACAAAGATTTGCGCCGCTGGCATGACGGGTGATGCATGGCATACTGAGAGCAGTGCTGTTGCATCATGCAAGCCCATTACAGAACTGATCAGAGGAGCACTTGTACATTAGAGTCATGTCCAAGAAGCTTCAGAGCAAAGTAGCCATTAGAGTATGCAGGGGCCCCATTCAACGTTGCGTGTTCCCCCTTGAGGGCTGTTGCCGCTGAGACCGTGGATGAACAACAAGCTGACAAGAGGCTGGGGCATTTTTTCCCTGCGCTGATGCTGCGGTGGTATGCCTGGTGTGTTTGGAGCGCAGACGCTGCCGGTTACATCTTACATGTCATTGTTTGTTTGACTAACACTAGCGTGCGTGTGTGGTGTACGGTGTTCATACTTTTCAACAGTTCCAAGTCATTGCTGGTTGGCCGCGCTGCGCCTTCTTTTTCCCTTTAAGGCCCCCAACATCGCGGTGATGGGCCCGAGGCCGTTCCCGCGCTCATGCTTACGATTTGATTGGCTTGTTGCAGTGGTGGGGAGAGGGCGACTGCCCGCGGCCCCCTTGCTTGCACTCTGATGCTGGACTCACCTTTCCAAATGAGGCATACATCGCCTCTTCATTTGCGCGAGCCTTTGCTGATGCACCCACCCACTCATGCCCCGGCGTGACAAGGCGAACAAACTGATCAAATGATCAGTCATTGGCTCAGGCCTAACCCCAGGGCTGCAGTAACAGGTGTGGTGAACAGCTGCAGACTGCTGTGTGTCTCATGATTTGAGGCGCACACGATCAGACAAACGATGATTCATTTTGAACTATGCAACACTCATGGCGGGTTGGTACAACAACATTCATGCAGCGGGCAGTGTGCAGCTGACTTGATCATTTACTCACTTGCCGTGCATCAGGATTGGTCGGTTGTTGTGTTGCAGGTTTGTTTGCCGATTCAGAACTTGATTGTGGTGGTTGTCGTTGTGTTTTTGCATTATGCTCTGTGCTATGCATTTGTGTTACATGTGCCTCCTGCCAGTCAAGGGCTGTTCAGCGTACACGCTCTCATACGTGTCCAAACATTGCTTCCAAGCTACTCGTGTGCCTCTATTGCATCCCCAGCCGTCTCAAATCACAAGCACACTGCAGGCAACCCCCCAGACAGGCTGCAACCTCAGGGGTCGGCACCATGGCAGAGGAGGCCAGCCACCACTCACAGCTGGTGAGCGGGTGCTGAGTGCGAGCGAGTACTGAGGCGGTTGCTGAGGTGGCAGACGAGCGTGTCAGAAGAGTGTGGGTCCCGCACACGGCAACAAGAACCCATGCCAGCAGCAGCAGCAAGTAGCTTCAGCTGTCCAGTAAGCCAGTCCACACCATACAAGGTTCAGGGTCGCAACCTCGTCATCGCGTGCGCAGTCCCAACCTGACCGATAGGTTATGTGTTTACCCGTGAAGCGCAGGGACCTGGCAGAAAAGAGCCAGCTGGCAGAGACATAGCAGGTCGTTACAGTTGCCTCAGCTGCTAGTCCCTGCTCCTTAGTCAGTACCACCACAAACCATCCCAGGTTCATTATCAGATTTCATGTCTGCAGTGCTCACGCAACAAGCGCTGGCTGCTTACAGCCCGCATGCTGGGTGCAGGAATGAGGTGCTCCAACTGTTCAGCTCATCCCACCACTCTCACGCTCCAGGCCAATACGCACCACCTTATGATGTGCCCCGGTGCTGTGGAGCTGGCCTGGCAACATATGCCAAGCACACTACCGTGTCTGTTGCGCCATGACTCGCAAGCTCAAAAACACCAACCTCCACAGCCCTATAACTGCTATAAACATCCCATACATCTCAAAGCACGCTTGCCGTCGCCGATTTCACTCTGATACGTGATATGGGTTCTCATGTGCCAGCAGCCCGCTGGGTCCAATCCCCGCTCCCCTTGACTGTTTATACATTACAAGTTCGCACGCCGGCTACGTGCCAGTGCATGGTGCACAGGCAGGCGCTTCAGTAGTACATGCACGCCAGTGTCAGCCATCGCCGTTACGCTCCTCGCTTGATTGGATTCGCCGCAGAGCATGTTTATTCCAGATGCCTG
This sequence comes from Chlamydomonas applanata, assembly GCA_001662365.1. Classification (NCBI taxonomy): domain Eukaryota; kingdom Viridiplantae; phylum Chlorophyta; class Chlorophyceae; order Chlamydomonadales; family Chlamydomonadaceae; genus Chlamydomonas; species Chlamydomonas applanata. The sequence goes on along the minus strand of BDCZ01000435.1, from coordinate 40,550 downwards.
CAAGCTCGCCGTCAAGGCTTGCCTTGAAATGCGTGTAGCCATTGAGGCCTCAGCGCTATTTTCTGCAGGGCCTGGCTAGCTGGTATAGATGTTGCGCTCCGCTCGAGCTGCTGCCTAGGAATTGTCAGCAAACGCCACTTCAAACAGCTGCATCTCCTCAGCAACGCCACGCAGCTTGAAGCCGCCCAAGCTGGACGCAACCACCAGCTTGGAGTGGTACTGCTGGTACTCCTCTGCAGACTGTACCTGCTGCTGCTGCCCCGCACTAGGTATTTGGCCAGTCACATAGTATGCACTGGGCAGCGGCTGGGAGGCTGCAGCTGCCTGGCCCACAGGTGACGGTGCCCATGACGGGCTGCGCCAGGAGTCTGCTGCTGACACAGGGCCTGCCGCTGGTGCAGGTACAGCAGCAGCTGTGCCAACCACACTGGCGGCACCAACTGTGCTCAGGGGCTGGGCCGGCAGCTGAGGTGCGGGCTGCTCCATCTGCTGTGCAAGCAGCACCAGGGCCGAGCTGTTGGACGCGGGGCTCGTGCGTTCCATGGACCGGTCGCCTGCCTGTTGTGTGGACCGTTCGTCTGCCTCCGGGTGGGGCGCCAGCGCCAGCGCGCCGGACGCAGCACTAACAGTCCGGCTAGCCGGTGCGGTGCTGTAAACGGCAGCGAGGGACCCCGAGGTTGAGCGGCCCGGGTTGGATGGTGGACCCGCTGTTGTGACGGGCACTGGCCACGGCCCCCCAGCCGCCGCAGGCGTGTTAATGGAAGCCCCTGGAACCGCTGCCTGGTTGGCCGTTGCGTTGCCTACTGGCGGCACGCCCGCGTTCACATCAACACTGGCCATCGACCACATCGCCTCGCTGCACCACACCTGGCCTGCCCTGGCAACGCCCATGATACGAGACGCGCGGTTCAGGACGCGCCCCGCGTAGTTCATGCGCCCCGTTAACAGCTGCAGGCTGCCACTGACACTTCCCACATCTACACCGGCCTTGAGCCTTAGGCCCCTGAACAGCACGACTTTGTTGGGGCCGCCGGGGGTGCCAGTGCCAGTGCTTGGCCCACGGCTTGGCCCCTCCCCCCCTGACGTGGCAGTCCCTGCAAAGGACGCACCAAGGGCACCTGATGAGCTGATGGGGCCTGCGCCTGGCATGGCCGCCCCAGCCACGTTGTGGTGTTGACTGTGGGAGGGGGGGCCATTGCCTGAAGCGCCAGACCCGCTAGTAGCAGCTCCGCCTATGGGCATTGGACCAGCGGCCTTTGGCAGAGCTGGTAGTGCAGAGGCAGGGAGCCGCAGCGATGGTCCCCTGCCCGGTAACTTCCCCACAGTTTCAGCGGTGCCTGGGGGGCCGGGGTGTGGGGATGACTGCCGTGCAGTCGGCGGCCGGTGCACCTGCCCCGCTGCCTGGCGTGACTTGGTGGCTGCCTGGTCTGACTTGGCGAGTAGTCCGAGTACTTGGTATGACTTGGCAACTGCCGGGTCTGACTTGGCCGCTGCTGTGGCTGCAGCCACCGCACAGTCGGGGTCCGCGTGCAGGCCGGTGAGTGGCAGGCTGATGGGGCCGCTTGATTTGCGGCGCGCCCGAGCAGCCATCTCTTGCCGGAGGGCGGACGCACTAGCCATGGTTAGGGGCGGCTCCACGATGTTGGCACTGCTGCGGGCCCGGCCCTCATCGCCGCCCCCAGAGTTCGAGTTAATGCCACCCTGGATGTGGGGCTGTGCCCCACTAGTATGAGCTGTGACGAGCTCTGGATCCTCTCCCTCCAGCACCTCGCCCCCGGGAAAGGTCGGGGAGCAGGGGCTGAGGTGGCGGGGGGCGAGCGGGCTGCGGGGTGCAGCCGCTGCAGCTGCAGCTGCGGTGGGCGTTCGCAGCGGGGACTGAGACGGAGAGTGGGAGGCGGAGGAGTTGGAGAGGGAGGGTGCGCGCACAAGCATGTGGCGAGAGGGCGGGCGGGGTGGGCGGCCGGCTGAGGGTGACCCAGCGCCAGGACCTCGATTGGAGTTCCAGGTGGGTGGGGGCGGCAGGGACAGGTCTTCTGTGGGGACCTGGAACCGGCCGTCGGTGCCTGCCGGCACCCCGTTCCCTGATGCTGTCAGTGCATGCATGGCGCGGGCCGCCGTGCCTGCAGTGGGGGCAGAAGCAGGGCCCACCTCGCCACGGCCCGTCTCCCCTACCGCCTCAGCATATGCGTCATGCTCCTGCGCCTCTCCCAAAGCCGAATTCCGCCCTGGCGCAGACAGCGGCCCAGCTGTCGCCATCACAGCCGCTGAGCCAGAGGCCGCCTCCGCTGTCCCAGCTTCAGCTGCGAGTGAGCTGGCCATGCCAGAGTGCTGGCTGAGGGGGACACTGGAGCCACAGACAGCTGCTGGGCTGCTGTGGGCGGGGTCCCAGCCCCTGAAGGACATCACCGACATGGCACGCGTGTGGGCGGGGCTGGCCGTTGGGGCAGCAGCAGCGCTGGGGCTGCCACAGCCCTGACCCGCGGCTGGCAAGGTCGCAGCCTCAGGCGTCGGACCCACCACGCCAGTCACCTGCTCCCCCTCCCCTGCTGCCGCCCCAGCTGCGTCAGATGCTGAACCGATGGGAGCTGCTGGCCGCACGGGCCCTGCATCAGCCAGGGGTCGGACCTCTAATGGTATCATTGGCGCCGCAGCTTCGGCCGCAGCCCCAGCCGCAGCCCCAGCCCCAGCCCCAGCCCCAGCCCCAGCCGCAGCCCCAGCCCCAGCCGCAGCCGCAGCCCCAGCCGCAGCCGCAGCCCCAGCCGCAGCCCCAGCCGCAGTTGTAGCCCCAGCCGCAGTTTTAGCCTCATTGCTGCATGCCAGCGGTGGGGCAGCCGGGTCTGGCCCCCCACTGCCGCTGCCACGGGACGTGCTTGGTGCCGGAACGCTGGACGGCCCCACGCCATACGCACTGGTTGCACCAGCTGCTCCATGGCCATGCTCAGCCCCCAGCTGCCCTGGGGCCTCTGCAGCTACAGGGGCCTGCAGCAGGGGGGATGACAGCTGGCGTGCAGGAGAGGCGCTGGCTCGAGTCATGCCAGACCCATGCCGTGATATGCTGGCTGCCCCAGTGATGCCCGCAGCAGTGCCACCACCCCTCACCATGCCTGTGCCAGTGCTGTACTGGTGCTGGTGCTGGTGCACAGGGGTGGGGTGGTGAGTGGACACAGGCAGTGCAGGGGACGGCAGCCCCCCAGGCAGTACACCTGCAGCCGCTGCCGGTGTCTGACTCCGTCGAGGCAGTACGTTTCCTGAGTACCCAGATCCTGCGAAACCACCCGGGCCGGTGGTCACCCCATGCTGTGGCATCGATGCAGAGGACGCAAACTGGGTGCCGAAGCGAGCGCTGAACCCGAGCGAGCCGGGCCGGGACGGCGTACTGCCACTGTACTGTGGCGTCGTACTGCCGTGCTGTGTCGTCGTACTGCCGTACTGCTGCGCAGCGCCGGGTGCCGCACCGCCAGACGGCATGCCGGGCCCCAGCAGCCGCTGAATGACCACCTCTGCTGCCAGCTCTTGCTCTAGCAGCTCAGGAGCCCAGTCAGCAGCCAGGCACGTGGCGATGACATTCAGGGCCCAACGCAGTGCAGCGGCAGCCGACGCAAACGCAGCAACGATCATGCCTCCAGAGACTTCCACCCCATAGCCACCACACGCCCACAGCTCCGCTGTTGCCGCCGCATGGTAGGTGGCTAGGGCATCAGCAGTCGCACGCTTGTCCCACGCCATTAGTGCGGGGATGCCCGCCTGCACAGCATGACATGTGGTGGGCAGCGTGCACAGCATGTGGTGGAGCAGACAGAAGGGTTGGTGAGGTGAGCATATTGGTTGTGCAGCCAGCTATGGAGGCTTGATGGGCCACACACGCGTATGTGTAACCACTTTACAGGTACACATTTTGCAAATGCAAGAGGGTATGAGCATGGTGTATGCGGCCGAGCAGGCACTGGCTCAGAAGCCAACGCCCAACCAGATGCGCCCCCCAAATGTGCTTAAATGCAATGTCACCAAGCCTACAAAGAGGCATGCATGTTTTGATTATTCATCATGGCAGACGTCATCGGTCACACGGGTGATTGACTAAACAGTCTGTGAACATACGGCACGCAGTGAGCTCACCGCCGAGAGGAACACGACAGCCGCTGCGCCACACGGCGCGTCCAGGAACGACGCGGACAGCGGCGCAATGCTCCTCACAGGGCCCAGCAACGCTGCCCGGTTCAGCGTCACCGCGGGGGACAGCGCAGCATACAGGTGCACCGCCGTACGGCCCTGCCCGCCAGACATGTCACGATCCATGCCGTTGGTGAGCAGCAGCACCCCAGCCGCCGCCTTGCCAGAGCCGCGGGTGCTGCGCACGCGCACGAGCCCCAGGGCCCCATTCGCGGTGCTGCCGCCCTCCTCCCCCTCTGCCACAGCCACGGCCACACCTGCGCCCGAGGCCCAGGCACGGCCATGGCCCAGCTCCTCTTGTGATGCCCCTTCTAGCTTCACCAGAGCAGCCGTGGTGGAAGTACTGCTCATGCCGCCGTGCATGCTGAACGCGCCGCCAGCTGGGCCGCCATTGCGCCGGCCCACATGGCCACTCCGGGATCCTCTCTGGAGTGTGGATGCGGAGGTCCGGGTGCTGCTGCCATGTGCCGCAAGTGGCAGCATGTGCTCCCCCATGTGGCCAACCACCAGCCGCTGCTGCAGTGACTCAAGGTGCAGCTGCTTGAAGCATGCCTCGCTCAGCAACACCATGCCCCCCTGTGCTGCGTCTTGCACCGCCTTTGCCATTTCTGCGCATGGGCCCGCGTACAGCGTGCGCCCCACATCCCGGCTGAACTCCACACTGTCTCCTGCCCCCAGGCCACTGTGCATGCCCATGCGCACCCGCAGACCGCCCCAAACCAGTGCCCGCCCCTGGCCCGGGCTCCCCCACTGCCGCAGCAAGGCTTGCAAGTGTCTGCGCACGCACACGCCCACAGCGCTGCTCGCCCCTGGGTAGCCCCCTGGGTAGCCAGCGGTGGCGGGCCCCTGTGGCTGCCCAAGCCCTCCCGAGCTGGACAGCCCGAGGGACGCGAGCGCAGGGGCGGCTGTACTGCTGTACTGCAGCGGTACACCTGCCCTGCCGGCCTCCGACATGCCGGACAGCCTGGCCCGGTCCTCTTGTGCTGAGCTGCGCTCGCCGTTCGCACCGCTGCTGCTGCTCATGCGCCCGTCTGCACCGTCTGCACCGGCCATGCCCAGGTCCTGACCTTGGTCCTGCTCTAACAGCACCTCCAGCGCCCACGGCAGCCCAGCCGTGCTTGCAGCCCCCTGCAAGCCAGCGGCCTGCGGCACGGTGTACTGCCCAGCTTGTGCGCTTGCGCGGCCAGCAGCAGCAGCCCAGGACGGCAGCTCTGGCAGTACAGGCCCAGCGAAGGATAAGCGACCTAGCTGTAGTGCCCCTGGTGCACCGCCACCACTGTACCGCCGGCCAAGAGTCAGCGGGGTGCTGGCCCCGCCCCCCACCGCGCCTCCCAGCAAACCGCCACGCGCAGGGGCACCACCCACAGCATCAGCAACGGCCGCAAGGCCAGCGCCCGTGCTGCGCTGCACGCGCCAGCTGATCGACGAGCGCCGCAGCAGGGTCGCCAGCACACCAAAAGCATTGGTGGGCGCCGCCTGCACTGTGCCTGTACTGCCTGTACCGCCCGGTGTCATGGAGCCTCCGTGTGGCGTCACTGGTGTGTGATTCACAACTTCTAGCACTGGCCTGCGTGCCCCACCAGGCACTGTGGTAGTTGCATGCACCGCTGAGACGAGTGCGCGTGGCGCCACAGCATTACCCACCCCATCGTTGGGCCCCCCTGCATCTTCCTCACTTTGGTTGTCGCTGCGGCTGGCCCCCTCGGCTTGGTTGTGCTGCTGACTGACGGCCCCCAACACTGCACTGCCGCCGCTGCCACCGGCCACTGCGCCTCCTCCGCCTGGCTCTGCCCAGCTGGTATGCCGGCTCGGGTCCTGACCCTCCAGTACGCCTCGGTCTGACTGCATGGCACCGCCTGGGGCTGATGCACTGGCTTGGGCCAGTGCCAGCTGCTGGGCAGTGGCTGCTGGGCCGACAGCTGATAGGGGTCCCGTGCCTGATACAGGGCCACCTGGGGCAGATGCGTTGGTATAGGCGAACACGCTTGAGCGAGTGAACGATGGGCCAACTGCATACGCAGCCCCTTGGGCACCGCCCCATAAGTACGTCTGCGTCTGTCCTGGAAACAGCGGCTGGGGAGGTCCATGGCCAGAGGGTGCAAGGGGCAGGCCCGGTAGAGCGCCACTAACAGGACCACTAAAAGGACCACTGGGAAGGGCAGAGCGTAGCACTGGTGAGGTTGGTCCCATTGACATTCCACCACCCTTTGCATCAGAAGCTGCTCCTGCCTCCTCCACCCACACGCGCGCGCAGCTGGGGACAGCCAGCAACTCAGGTGGCCAGTCTACATGTAGCAAGGCCTCCTGCAGGGTGAGCGGTCACATGGCAGCCACAACACAGGGCGAAGCAGGAGGTCAGAAGGCGCGGAGGTCAAAAAGCAGATCGTGGCCGCACCTGATGAAAACATGGCTTAGTGGCTGCCTGTGGCGGGCGAGGAGGCCGCCATTCATGAGGATACACCGAAACAGTGCACAAAGGTGCAGATGCCGCAAGCTCTAAGCAACAGGGCACGCTGCAGCCAGCCTGTTGAAACCTAAGAAAAAGGAGGCAAGCAAAAGAGGTGTGGAATGGACGGAGCGAGCGGAGCAGCGCACATGGGCGCATCCACGTTTAGGGCACTCCTGGATTGCGTGCATGCGCGCACCTGAGCATCCACTGCAAACAGGCACGCGTCACGTGCGCTGTGGAACGCGCACAGGAACGAGTCACCCTCTGTAAGGGACTCATAGCCCGCGTGGCGCAGCAGCACGGCACGCAGGGCGTCATGGTGAGCCGCGAGCGCACGCTCCATGACACAGCCTTCCAACATCTCCCCTGAGGGTGGGAGCAAGTGCACGGCATGGCCTTGAGTTGGCGGGTTTTGTTGTTGCATGGCGTGATGGGAAGGCTAAGTGTATGCTGGGGTAGTGGGGCCATAAAAATGCTTTGGTCTGGTGGCCACACTGTTCGGGATCGATGGCCATATCTATGGCCACAGAGGCACCAAGACCCGTCCAGGTTGTGAGCATTCCAACTTGTGGAAGTGGAAACTGCCAGCACAGCAACTGCACAACAACTGCCACACAACATTTGGGAGCATTCCAAACCATTTCAGCACATTCGTGGAAACATACGACGCAGCCAACGCCCGCCACTCACACAGCAGTGTACTGCTCTCAACGTCTGTAAGGACAAGCGTGGTACCAGCGCCAGGACCAGGTGCAATAACACGGCCCAGCAGGGTGCGGTGCTTCCTGAGGGGGTCGTGCGCAGCAGTGGGGGCAGCAGGATGTCAGTCATGGGCATAGGACAAGGCAACTGTTCATAACAAGATGAGGAGCAGCAGGATGTAATGGGGACGTAAGTGTTGCCACAGGTTATGATGTGGTGGGCTGAGCAGCGGGGCACTGGAACAGTGTACGCAGCATGTAGCAGCTGCCATGGTGGCGGCCGTGTGTGCACAGTGCACAGGCAGGTGTAGCATCTGCGTGGGGGGCAGCACAGCACGGCGGACGCCCCTGCCAGGAGCCACACCAGTGCACAGACATGCTGCGCGCAACAATACTCAGCAGAGCAACAGGTAGACACAAGACAGGAAGGTAGATGCAGCAGGCACAGCCCGACATAGAGGCACAGCCCAAACCCCAGCCACACCTATGGTGCCTGACCAACAGGAGTGTAACACCAAGTGCCACCACCAGCAGCACCGCCACGAGCGACAGTGGTGTGGCAATAGCAGCAGCGAGGGTGCGGCTGCCACGGGATGTGTCCACGACGGGGGTGGGCCCGATGTTGGGCACAGCGCCAGCTGTAAAAGTGTGCAGTGCACAGTGCAAGCAGGAGGAGCGATCATGGAGACATGGACAGTGGAACACAGCGCCCGTGCAGAATGCCCTGTGCCCCTTTCACTAAGACGATTCCTGGGGGTAATCTACAAAAAGACGCTGGGGAGAATCCGGCTGAAGCCAGGGGCTTCAACACGGCCTCAACTACTTGCTGATGCATGCACTCACGTGGGGAGGGGGGCGGAGGGCTAGGCGGCGGCGGCTGGTAGCCTAAATGCTTCCAGTACAGGGCGCGCGCCTGGTCGAGTGGCATGGTTGCTACCACTGATGCGCTGATGTCGATGTACAGCTGCGCCATGATCTCCTGCGGTGCAGTACGAGGCGGTACAGATCAAGGTCGGTGAGGCAGTACAGGCTGCAGCAGACGTATAGTACAAATGGTAGCACGGCAATCACGGGATACATCAGGGGATACATTGCCACTTTCCAAAGTGTGCTGTGTGGTTGCTTCACGCATATCACACTCCAGACTCCAAAACAGGCAACTGCCCTCACCTCTTCTTTTCGCTCGGGCATGAATGCTAGCGCGTCCGCAGCCGAGTACAGTGCCTGCAGTACACCCTCCATGCCAGGCACCGACACCTCCTTCACACGGTTCGGGTGCGAGATGGTGGCCTGCACAGGCAACAATTCAGCAGCAGGGCAAGGCAGCGGTGGTGGCCACAGCAGCAGTAGCAGTAGCAGTATCAGGGCGGCGAGCGGGGGCGGGCAAGGGTGTCAATGCGTGCACGGTGTGCATGCTGCCTTGCAGGGCCAAAGCCCTGCATAACCGACAACAGAGCGCACCATGCCTGCTGCAAACACCCCGTAAGCTTGCTGCATAAACGTCACGAGCATGCTGCAGAAGCGGCACAAGCATGCTGCAAGTACAAGCAAGCACATAAAAGGGAGCTATACTCAAGGAGCTCATACCTGGGTGATGGTTAGGAAGGCGGTCGCGTCCGCGGGCGCCCAACTCGACCAGTCCTTGTCCACACGTGAGAGGTTCATCTCACTGTTTCGAGTCGGACCAGTGCCGACGTCGCTGTTGAATGCAAACAGCTGCGGCCATGCACATAGACGGGCAGACCAAGGACGGTGGTGATGGCTTTGCCTGTGGCTGAGGGTGCAATGCTGGAGGGTACTGGACGAGAACTGCTTCATTGGCGTCATGGGTCTGCAACGAGGGTCTACGGGCAGCCATAGTGCCAAATCTGCACATGGGCATAACCTCAGACCTGGCCCCCGCCCTCCCATACCGCACCAGGGACGATCAGCTGTGCAAAGAACGCTGGCGTACTCACTAGCGGGTGCCATTTGGGGCCCACGATCTCAGCCATCATATTGAATGCGACCTGTGCAGCACATGTTGCATCACTTCGTCATTTGTGTGGCCGCAGGTCACACAAACGGACATTGCCACGCCAGTACGTGCAGTGCCAGAAAAGCACGCCCAACAGTTGCAAGGCTCACGGCCACAGAAATGGGGCCAGGACGAGCAGCTGAGTCGCGGCGTCAACCGCGCACTTGTTTGTACGATGGGTCCATGTAGCGGTTGATGGAGAACCCAAGGGAGGAGGGGCCGTTGTATGGTGCGCGGTTGATAAGTGGTACGTATGTGGAGGGCAGGTGCGGTACGGGCCTCGGAATGATTGATGCGGGGGGTGTTGGCATGGGCGGCGGTGTGCTGGGCGGCGGTGACAAGTCAGGGGCAGCAGGTGTGCCGTTGCCAGGGGTGTCAGTGCCCCCACTGCCACTGCCTCCATACGAGGGAGCTGAAGGGCTGGAATCCACCACCATTGGATTGTCTGGGCTTGTGGCTACCGACTGTCCCTCCATGGGGGGATCGACCTCCCCTTGCTGCTGCAGATGCCGGCGGTTGCCAGCAGGTGGTGGTATAAGTTCCGGGGCTGGTGGGCTGCTACCTCCAGCCGTAGTAGGCGGCGGTGGTTCGTAGTCATACGGGCTGTCCCCGAAGTTGGAGTCCACAAAAGGGAAGCTGGAGGGACCAGGGGAAAGCCTTGGTGGTGGGAGCGGTGGCAGCGCAGCAGTGCTCGCATTGGCCAGGGTGCTTGGAACCAGTGGGGTGGCAAAGGGGCAGAGGTCCGGGGTGCAGGGCATGAGCGTGCCAGTTGCACGGTTCAGGACCACTGTCGACCCAGGTACCATGTGCACCCCTGTCCGGTTCTTGGCAGGGCCGTCATGTGTGGTCTGCAGGCGGTGAGGGCATACACAAGTAGGGTTGTGTGCCAGTGCTGAGCAAGCTGGTAGGGACAGCGAATAAGGAATGGAAGGAAAGCCAGTCTGAGACTACTCCTCATCAATGGATGCATGTCCTCCATGTCCCAGCGAGCATCCAGTCTACAGGCATGTGCCCAACAAGAACAGCAGGGGCGGGAGCAGGGGCAGGCAAGCACATTGATTGCAGCACAAATTGCCATGTGATTAAGAGAGCCCGCACCTTGAACACCTCACTTCCACGTAGTGTCATGATACATCCACCATCCTCCCACTGCGTGCACAAAAGCAGGTAGCAGTCCCCAGCCTTGTCATGCCAATGCTATGCATGGCTGAGCAAACAGCACAACGTGTGCGCTCAACTGGCTGGGCACGGCTAGGAGCCACACAATCCCCAGGCATCTTCAGGTCGCTCTGGCACCACCAGCAAGAGCAGTGTCAGCAGCAGCCGAAGCACGCAGTATGGCAGTAGCAGGCAGGCGGTACAGCGGCAGCAGGCAGGCGGTACAGCGGCAGCAGGCAGGCGGTACAACACCGCACCTGTGCCTCGCCGTTGTTCCACCCCATGAGTGCACGGTACAGCCGCATCACTTCCAGCATTGCGTCATTGTTGACCTGTGGCCCCGCAGCAGCAGCACCAACACATCGGCAGGTTGTTGGTTCGAGTGGGTCCAGCTGAGAGGTGGTTTGGGAGGTGGTTGGGAGGGAGCTGGGATGAGCTGCAAGCAACAAACACTGGGATGACGCAGCCAGTAGGGCCATGTAGGCAGCTCACCAGAGCCTCCATGGTTGGGGGGTCAAACAACATGCCCTGCTTGTAGCCTGCGTTAGGAGCAAATGTGGCAATCCAGGCCATGTCAGATTTGCCTGCCTGCCTAGCACAGCTCGATAAGCTGTCCTGCTTGCCACTATCACATCCACATCAACAGCCCCACCTCCTCTTCCTATCAGAGAGAGCATTGGATCTTTGCATCCAACTCTACATTGCCACGAAGCCTCTACCGGTCATGCGCGATGCACGGCCAGCTGCAATGGCAGCTGCGCTGCTGGCTGTACTGCCAGCCCACGTGCCTGAGTACTGTGTGTATGAGGCCAGCAGCATCATCAAGTGGTACGGCGGGTGCACTGAGCCGACACCCTCCCGCCGCGTATGTGGCAGGCACAATGCCACCGCAGGACGACCGGTGGATGGCGAGATGGTGCCATTTACCACAGCCGCCAACGCCAAAAGCTCATGCCAGGTCTGGGGGATTGGCCAGCCGTACTGCTCAAACAGGTCCCTCCGATAGTACTGCCGGGCAACATTGAGAAAGGGAAGGGGTCAAATATGAGAGGGAGGAGGCCGATGCTGCAGACAGCTGGGCGCAAGCAGCACATCAAGGCAAGCAGCCTGCCACGGTCTGACTAGCTAAATAAAAGCAGGCATTTAAAACCCCCCCTTGCTATCCTCAAGATGCCACAACACAATTACATGGCCGGCGGCCTGCCACGCAGGCAGCACCCATTCCACATGCGCACCAAGTAGGGTAGATAAGTTGCGATGGGCAGCCCCACGACTTGTCCATCATATATTGAGCCCACTTCACGCAGCCAGGATGCTAGGTCCTCCCACGCCACAGCTGTGGCGTTTGCCTGCTCAGGCATAATGCGCAAGAGGCAGCACAGGAGGGCAGCATGCCAACATGTTACAACAAAGCACTGGCACAACAGAACAGCTGATATGGCAGCAGCTGTGCCATTTAAGTCACCCCGCTGGTCAACCCATGCCCTCTGCATACCACACCTCAGCACACCTCAATACACTGCATCATTTGGGATATAAGCAACAGCGCATTCCAGCGGCAGTACATGCCTAGACGGTACTGCTGCCAGTAGGAGTCGTACCGCCCAGTGCCCACCCACCCTGATGTACGGCTTGAGGTCTTCAAACGCGTTGGCTGCCCCCAGCTCCACTACCTGGTTGCCGATGTACATGTAACCATCATAGAGGTTCTGCGGTACAGATCAGCGGGCGCGGTACAGATCAGCACAACGGTGGCATGGTACAGACCACACAGGCACCGCCAGAAAGCAAGCTACGGTAGCAATGGATGCACAGCCTCGGAGCTCAACCATCAGTGGATTCAGTGCCCTGGGTCAGGAGGCGAGAGCCCAGCTGTGAGCTACAGGAGCAACACATGTACAGTTTGACACATCTGGTGGCTTCAAGAGTGCCCTCCGCCTGCACGCTTTGCGTCTCAAACATGCAAGCTGGTGGTTTCATGATGAAGCTCCAGCGTGCGCACCGTTCCGCGTTGGATGTCCTCCACCGCTGCCTGCGTAATCTTGATACCCGGCACAAATGTCCCTGCAGAGGGGGGCACAGCGCACATGGAGCGGCAGTGCCCAAGGTTGCTGCGACGATCTGCAGGAGGATGTGCCCCATGTGGATACACTCCCATAGCTAGGCGCTGCGCCATGCCAGCCCAGCTGCGATGCAGTGATGGCCTGCTTGTTTTGCACCCAGCAGGCAAACAAAATTATTATTGTTAGGCAAACAAGCCACGCAGGCCCCTGTATCCACCTCACACCCCGAACTGCTCCCCTCACCACAACCCCTCCCTCCTCCTCCTCCCCCTGCTTCCTTTTCCTCATCTGACTGGATACCTCTATCTAATCATCGCAGCGTCGAATAAGGGGCGTGTGCAGTCCCAGCTCTACGAGAGCCATGCCGTTGAACAAAACACCTGCCCTAAACCCTAAACCCTAAACCCTAAACCCTTGCTGCAGTAGCACGGTTCTCATGCAGCCACGCACATGTGGTTGGCCATGGCAGGATGGCGGCTGCGACGGCATCCAGGGCCTTGATGCTGTTCTCCAGTTCGGCGGGCGCGAGCACCGACAGCGACTGCGGCATGGCCAGATCATGGGGCAATGCATGCGATGGATCCCATGAATGTGCGATGCATGCAATGGTTGCATCCATGATTGCAAGAATAGCATCCAGCGGCAGGTCAGTAATGCCACCGTCACTCATCGCCCTGCAACCAACCCCACCCCCACCCCTGTGCATCACAACATGCCTCCCCGTGAGCTGGACCCCCCACCCACACCCCACCCTTGCACTCCACCCCACCTCCATTCCCACCCATGCACAGAAGGACTGCACATAGTATGTATGCCACAAGCGGCTGCATGCCCGTACTGCCTTTGCTTGATTGTGCCACTGTATCCTGTGGCATTTCTGTATGGCTGGCCTGCCTACTTACCCTGAGCTTGGGAGAGCTGGAGCCCAGGCAAACATCCAGCAAGTCCTCTAAGTTGTTTGTCAGAGCCGTCTCAGTGATCCCCGGGAATGACAGGTTCTTGAGGTAGAATGCATTTGTGATGCTGCGCGTGCAAGCGTGGGTACAGGGCAGGAAAGCACTGATCCCCTGGCACAAGCTGTGCAGTGTGTACATTTATGGCGTGCTCACGCATGGCTGGCTGGTGCACATCATGTTGTGTGGATGTGCCACTCTGTCCGCGTCTGACATGGATGCGCCCATGCGGTGCCTGCGCAATGCCACGGTAAGGAGCAGCGTGGGGGAGATGAACGGGCGGACGCTGGCCAAGCAAGGAACACAACACGCTCACGTTGGCTGCAGGGAACCGGACAACCCATCCCCCTAAGGTACCGTACTGTGCGCGCACGGGGCTGTGCCATGCGTATATGTGCGCCCATGTGCTCCTATGACAACAGCTGACATGCATGTGCAATGTCATGCAAGCGTCGTTATGAAGACACGAATGTCATCAAACCAAGCATGCACGGCTCCTACTTGCTGCGCAGCGACTTGATAAAAGCTCTCGTGCCCAGCAGGCATTCTGTAAAGTCGGTGCCATTCCCTGCGATGGGCAGCTCCCGTGGTGGTGGTGCTGCTGGTGCTGCACTAGCGATGATCGCTAGGAGCAGGATCAGGATGCCCACGACTTGGTCCACATGGAGCCCTCCGCAGGTTGACCTCGCATACATCAGCACATTGTTTCCATTCTTTGTATACCAAAGAGGAAAGTCGCGTGCTTCCCTCTGTGTCTCCCTGGGCTTGCAGGCTCCATAAGGAAATCACAAGCTGCGTATAACCATTGGATGTCGTAATAGCACTTGGACCGGAAGCCCCTTCAGACCCTACCCATAAAGCCTGCACCTTTGAACATCATTGTCCTGAATACATTCAACCCTTCGGTCAGTAATACCCTGTGTTATAAGCCCTTTTGGCCCTTCACCGCCTTGATTGCAAGGCAACAGATCGGCACAGCTGATGAGTACTGCCAGCTGGTGTACAGGTCATGAAGGGCCACAGCTGCGTCGCAAGTATCTCTGATAAACAGATCCAATACCAAGTCCGAGGAGTTGCTTTGTGTCACGCATCGTTCGCCAACCTCCTAACCCACCACCAGCCGCAGGACAGGCTCCAGTGAACAGTAACCTGCATGATGTGTTGCATCCACCCGCAGCCGCAGAGCATACACATGCACTGTAAGTCTGCAGCTGTGGGCCATCATTGTTGCAGTCCACAAGGTTGGTCACATGTGTTCCTATTATAATAACGTACAGCACTGATGTTGTGCCTGCACACACAGCTAAGAACACATTGACCAGGTTCTGCATCTTGTCTGGACAGGGGACCGGGCCGCATTCCTCCCTCTCCATCCCAACAGGAGGAATGTGCCCATGTATGCACCAACTGTCCTGCAGCAGCTCTGTGGACCCGCCACGAATGGCACTGGCATTCGCTGGCATTTGCCTGCCCTGCTACACACCCCATTGAATGTGCACCCCACACCACCACACAACAGTACACACACGCCAGCTTAGCTTGCAGGCGTGGCTGATCGTGGCCGCCCCCGCTTCCCGGCCTGCCCAGCAGAGCCCTCTTTTTGCTGTTGCTGAGTTGCTGCTGGTGCTGCCTTCCTTGCGGCTGAGGTGGGCATGTCTGGAGACTTGCTCCGGCCCCCAGATGCCCCTGTTGCCTTGGCCTTTGCCTGTGGTGCCTGTGGTGCCTGTGCTCGTGCCGCTGAGCCGTTGGCAGCAGCAGCTGCACCGCTACCAGAGGCAGCACTACTGCCGCTACTGCCTGCACTCCCTGAGCCTTTGCTGTTCCCTGCCGCTCCCTGCTTGCTGCCGCTCCCTGCTGCTGCCTGCTTGCTGCCGGCCGGGGCGGGCTTTTTCGCCTCTAGCTGGGCCACCTGCTTGAATTCTGCCATGTTTTCCGAAAGGATCTGGCGCAAGTGTGTCTCCACGCCCAGCACACCAATCTTCAGATCCACCAGCAGGTGGGGCAGCTGGTGCTCCAGCTTGAACATGACAGTTGTGTGTGACCCGCCATCGCCCTCAATAAATGCCACCTCAGCTGTGTGTGGGGAGCAGTGGGGAACACATACCGGGCATCAAGGCTAGTTGTTGATGTTATGCTCTGCGTGAGTACGCCTTCAGCAATACCAGCCATGCCGACGGCGCAGTCTTCCACAGTTCACAAACAGCAGTCATCGTGACACAACACCCGCACCGGCATGCATGGCTGTGGCCCCTTCGGCACCTGCCATATACTATGCAAACTGCTGGTTGGCACATGTGCTGGTTTGCACATGTGCTGGTTGGCACCGCCCACACTGTACATGACAAGCATTGCATGTGCATGCACCATTGACGGCGTGAAGAAACAAGAATGCATGCCAGCTGTAACTAAGGGCTCACCTGCAGCAGGCATGCCCCAGATGGACTCGTAGCGCAGCAGCTTGTCCTGCTCTGTGTGCACCTTCTTCGCCAAGAACACGATCTCCATGATCGGAAGCCTCCCTGCAATCAAAGTATGCAGTCACGTCAGAAAATCGTTCACGAAATTCAAGTCAAGACCTGAGAAAAACCCTTCTTTGATGGACGCACCCCAGCGGTAGAAGCACTGGAAGAGGCCAAGGTCCGGTTCGTTGGGGTCCAGCCCGATCTGCGAGGCGCGATCGGCGTGGTGTTGTTCGATGGGGGGTCCGTTCGACACAAGATGACATGGCACAGCCGGCAAACATACCTGTGTCACAAGGTCGAGATAATCCACCATCCGGCTCCAATCATCCCACAAAGCGTAGCACACGCGTGCTGGAGCTGCCACCTCGACCGCCACCATGTGGTGGCACCTGTGCTCCTCGCCATCTGTCCAGCTGATGTACTCAGCAGGTGTATAGCCCTGGATTGCTTCCCGCTCGACGGCTGCGCATGATGCTGACGGTCTCCTGCACGGCACAAAACCCGCATGGACATGGGCACCCCATGCATACGCAACATGGATGTGCGCAGCTGGGAAGACGATGCAACAACACACACCGTGCGAGTTGAACCTTAGGTACCGATAGCTGTACTCTGGCGCCGCATGATGGTTTGGGGTTTGGCTGAAAGACAGCTCCCCGCCGCTGATGGCTAAGGCGACTGGGCAATAATGACGGTGTGGAATAGCTGCAGGAAGCAGACAATTGCTGCACGGCGCGCTCCATCATCTGCTGCCGTCGTCTTCAGAATTCCAACTGGCTACAAATCTGATCAACGCATTTTTCTAGTAATTTACAGTCTACGCCGCCTCCTGTTTGTGCCAATGCGTGTCTGATGCCAGTGGCCCATTGATGACCATTGGCCACCACGTGTGGCGATGCAAACGATGCACTACACAGGCTGCAGACATGCCAGCATTGGTTCAGCACATCAGTGGACATTCTGAGAGACCTGGCTTCAGTTGCAGTCCACACGCATCAACACGGGCATCCCCGCTCACAACCGCTGGTGGCGGCCCGCATCGGGCAGCAGGGAACCCCTGCGATACAGCACAACCGCTCCCGCCTACAAAGCCCCCATTCAGTGATCACATCTATCTCCACAGCACCTGCTGCTGGCGGGTGGTCCCCCTCCCCATGCCCCCCTCCCCCCTCCCCATGCTGCATCAGGCGTGCTCAGGCATGCCGGCATGCCTTAGCGCCTCAGGGCCCTGGTGTGCTCGTGTACCGCGTAAGAGTGTCCATGATGCGAGGATAAACCAGCTGCGCGGCGCCCACAGAGTCCCAGATAAAGTCCATGTGGCTGCAGGCAGCGGCAAGGGCACCGGTTCAGCGGCAGGGCGCATGCTGTGTGTGCTTGCATGCAGCAAACCCAGACTCCAAGCCAAAGCCAGCGGCTGCCGGTGAGGGGGATGGGGTTGGGGGGGTGCGCTGCTTGGCACGTAAAAGCCTAGGGCTCAGTGCATGGGGCACAGATTCCAGTGTTTGGGTTCAAGCGTCAGCCAGCCAGGTTCAGCGTCCAGGGCGCCCGGCTCCATGGCTCTATCGTATGGCTTTACTTTGGCTGAGGTTTAACGAATCAGGCTGAGGAACAGAGGTTGGAATGCTCCAGCTCATTACTGCTACCACCCAGGGATGCCGAGATGGCCTACTACCATCCTGGTATCAGGCTATCAGCACCATGGTTGAGCAGGGCGGAGGCGCGCGCACACCTGTAGTCGTCCACATGGTGGGTGCCCACCAGTGAGCCGCCAGCCACCAGCCGTTCACGTGTGGCAGCAATGTCACGTGGCGCGGCCAACACATCACGCCCACCTGCCACGTGTGTGATAGAGTCAAGTGTGATATTTACAACACTTTGTTGTGTACGGGTGTGGTACTGTGGTGTGCTGTGTACAGTGTGTACTGTGTGTCCTGTGGTGCGTAGTGGTACCGTGGTGTGTAGTGAGCGTGGTACTGCTGTGTGGTGTGCAGTGAGGGGGCGGGCCATGTGGATGCACACGACAAGGTTGATGGCCGTGTACTGTCTGTCATGCAGCAGCAGTAGGGCCATGACAAGCGTGAGCAGCGCTGACATCTCACGCACACAATTCTGAATCATTCCTATGTATCCTATACATCAATACATGTCCACGGCACGAGCTGGAGCTGTGCACGTTCCGCATGAGCTGCAGCACGGCCGCGCTCGCTGGCCCCACCCGACTGGCCCACAGGCCCACGCCTCACCTGACATGAGCACCACAGGGACAGAGACCTGACTGAGGTCATACTCGGCCGCGTAGTTGAAACGGAAGAAGCGTGCCTGTGGTGACCCAGCGGCAAGAGCAGCACCGCAGGGCGGGAATGGAGTGACGTGAATGGACATGCAGCGTCACACTTATGTAAGTGCACTTGAACACCAGTTGCAGCTGAGGCTGAACCTTTGACCTGGAGCTGTGCAGTAGTACAACAGACTGGCTAGCGGCTGGCGTTGTACAGGGTCCTACAGCTGCAGTCCAACTCATCATTTCAAGGATCACACTGATTATTATATGGTACACGTCACACCTTGGGCTCGTTGTACATCTGGGCCCACTGCAGGGAGTTCCAGTAGCTGGTGGCAGACGGCCACACCTGCCAGTACCGCCTGCAAGGCAGTACAGGTAACAGACAGCACATGCCGTTACCCGTGCTGCGGTACACTCTGAATGCCCTTGCCGCAGTGCACTCACAATGCCAGTACCGCAGTGCACTCTCAATGCTATTGTTGCAGCGCACTCTCGTCTGGTCGGTAGAGAGACGGAGACACGTCCAGGATGTGCACATTCGTACTGCTGACCACGGCAGCGCTACACCGACTCGTACTGCTGACCAGCGCTACATGGCGCTATGGTCTCACCTGTACTGCGCGGTAGAGATGTGGTTGCTGGTGCCAAACATGCCCTCCGTGCTGGCCTGCACATAGTGCACACCATTTGAGCAGCAGCATGCCAGAGAGGCAGGCGTCTGTGGCAACCCTGATCAAGGCATGTCACAGTGTTTATGGAGTCTTGATAGATCTGTTGATCAATCTCATTAAGCGCAAGTGGCTGGTGTCTTGGCAGCAGCGCTGATGAGGGTATGCCGTTGAGTTTCAACCTTACTTACAAAGCACTTAGCCAAAACCATGCTGTGGTGCTGAGAGACAGGCAGCAAGCACACACACTGAGGAATGGCATGCACACAACCCGTGGGCAGGCCATGCGCCATCTCTAGCAGGACTAGTGCATACACCGTGAGCTGCCCTTGCGCCCCACGCACCACGCACACCGGCAGCGACGCGGCTGTCTGGCACAGGCCATTCAGGAACAGCGCCTGTGGACGCATCCATGCAAAACCCCAACACAGAGGGTGAAGAGTGTGCGGTACGGCGTGTAGGTAATAATAGTAATAATAATAACGGCGTGTAGGTACAAGATTGAGTTACAAACCATATCAGCTACAAGCGTTAGTACAGCTGAGGAGGTGACAGGGTGCGGGGCAATGGATCCAATACGGCATCAGAATCAAAACAACAAGAGCTGAGACGTGTGTCATGCTCTTCTGTGCCCGCACCCCACACATCCCTCACACAAACCTGTGTAGCGCCAGACATGAACAGGAACTCCTGAGGGGGCAGACTGCGGTACAGCAGTGACACCTGCAGTACAGCCGCGCGCACAGTACAATCGACAGCTGCGTCAGCCTTAAGCACAGGCAAGGCTGTTCCCCACCCCAACGCAGTGTTTCAAGGACACACTGGACTCACTGGTGTGTGGTCTCTTGTGCAAACGACGGAGTCACGCACACCAAGCGGGTGCAAGCATCAGGCCCGTGCCGCATGTGTGCGTGCGTGCGTACGTGCGTGCGTGTACGTGCGCGTGCCTGGCCCCTCCCTTTCTCTCCGCTCCCCATGCCCCATCCCCGTGGTCTCACGTTGGCCTGCTGGCAGAAGGACACGAGGACGGGTGACAGCAAGTACTTGGCAAACACGACAGGCGCAACAGCCACCACCACGCCCAGCGAGGACGCGGCCAGGCTGTCCCGCCCCTCAGCCGCCAGCCATGCAAGGGCGAGGGTGCCCCCTTGGGAATGGCCCACGATGTGGACCTGTGGTGTGGCAGTACAGGGCGGTACGGGGGCTCATGAGCCTGTAGTTTGGTCAGGCCCTTGAGAACCGGTGGGGATAACCAACGCAACGGCTCACGATTGGAAGCAAGTGGGGCGCTGGAATAGAGATAAGTGGGGCGCGTGCCAGCAACCTGGCATATGCGTGGCAGCTGGCACTGCATGAGCAGCGGAGGGGGTGGGGAAGATATCCTTGCCACAAGGATCATGCCAGACGCATGTACCATGCCTGCCCTCTATCAAACAAACAGATGCACACGTGCAGGCAAGCCGTGGAGTACAAGGCAGCACAGTACCTTAGGCAGTACAGTACCTCAAGGCAGTACAGTACCTTAGGTGCGGCCGTGACATTACGCATGTAGCCAATCACAGCCGGCACATCCCCTGTTGCCATCTCATCCATGGCAAACCGCCAAAAGCGTGAGTCGGTCACGCTGTACTTCTCGTGAGTGCGGCTGAACGTATTGCCGCGCGTGTTCATGAGCCATACGTCGTAGCCTGCAGTTGGAGGTGCACCGTGGCAGGGCATGCACAGCGCATGCATCAACTGCACTCATGACTCATCACATAAGTGCCTTGGGTGAGCACCAGAGCAAGCCTACTCAATCTGTGGTGGCTGGTGGCAAGCATGCAGCCAAGCAGTTGACAGCACATGGATGGCAGCACACATAGGCACCCCACGCACCCTGATCTGCTAGGAGGAACGCCAGTGACTCATCTGGGTCATTCACCTGGCAGGCATGAGGGAGAAAAGTGTGAGACAGTGGCATGGTGCAGACACCGCACACGTGCACAGCGTCCGGGAGCAGCATCAGGCAGTACAGTGCAGAAGGCAGTATGTGTCATGGCCAAAGGCCCCGCAAGCCGCCAAGCTAAGGTTGCCAGGGTTTTTCCCCTCGGCACCCTGCTGGGTCACACATCAGTCACTTCAACCGATGACATCACACACCACCCAGCAGGTAGAGGAGAGTGAGATGCCATGGATGAGCAGCACGGGTTGGCGCGCCTGCTTCGCGTCCCCTGGGGTGTGATGTTCAGTGAGGCAGTGCTAAGGGTTATGATAACCTGGCATGCGGTGCTCAGCTTGGCCGACCCTGCAGCCTTCAACGGCCGGAACAACATGGCAGGCTTCACAGCCTGCCGCCATGAGCACACTGTTCTATCCATGCTGTTGAACATGACTGCCTGGCGGTCCAAGGCAATGCCAAAAGAGGGGCTGGGGGTTGCCAGGCATCACTTGATCCGCTGCCGCACTCTTTCAGGGCACAGGGCTCAAGGATTAAAGTACCTGGGCCTCCAGCTCCATATGGAATGCGAAAGGTTGTGAGCTGGTAGCCGTCATTGGTCACTGTTGCGTGACGCTCGATGGGGTAGCCCTTGGGGGCCACCATCTGCTCCATCCCTGTGGTCAAAAGAAGAACACGGCGTGCCACAGTGGTGTGGTCAGGACACGACACATTGCAATACAGTGCAACTCAGTGCAGCATGAGCTGGCAGTGTCAGGCCATTGCGCAGCTGGGCCACCCAGGGGGATGCGGCAGCAACGTGAGCGGTGCGGCACTGCAGTGTGGGGCAAGGGAAAGGAAGAGCTTCACACGGTTCACAGTGGCAAGGTCATGCAACACAGCGTGTTTCGTGCATGGTGGCGGCAGTACAAAGCGCACCGTCGATCGTCAGGCGGTACGGTGCAGCGCGAGGGCTCTGTGAGGGTGGGGTGGAAGAAACGAGCCAGCCTCCCCGGCCCCATGCGTCACTGCCCTGACCCGTGTTCTTGACAGGCACATACTCGGCCCCGCTGCTGCTGCTGCCTTTGTCATCTGGAGGCCCGTCCTGCCCCATGACCCTAGGCACTACAGCGGTTGAGTTCGAGTTCGTGCCTGCCCCTGCGGTACCCTGCTGACTGCTGGGCACTGGCTTCAGACCAAGAGCATCTGGGCCTGCTCCAGTCGCCGGTGCGGTTGTGGAACCAGCTGTGGTAGCCGTGCTGGTAGCAGTGGGGGTGACCGCTGCCACTGGCACCTGGGTACTGGCAGGCAGCACCCCTCCTCGCAGAGCGCGCGAGGAGGGTGCACTTGTGTTGGCGCTGCTCGCGTTGCTGCTCGGCTGCCCAACAGCCAGGGCTGCTGTGAGACTGGCCCATGGGGAAGTTGTAGCACTGGGGGAGGCCCCGGCAGCCGGCTGCACAACAGTGGTGCTGGGGGAGGCGGTGGCCTGCCTTGCTGCTGTGGGTGTGATTGTGGGTGCTGTGCTGCTGATGGTGGGAGGGGCCTTTGCAGTTTGAGATGCCAGCAGGCCCCTGCTGGATGCATGGGCCCCTGACATGAGCAAGGATGGCACCGCCACCAAAGTGACGAGGAGCACCAGCAGCATAGCTGTGGACCCAGCTGGCCCAGGGCGCCACCATGGCAGCACTGCTGCTAGTGGCCCCCTTCCCAGGCTGTTACTGCCAAGTCCGCTGGCTGTCCGCATGAGCCCCCTGCTACTGGAAGCAGGGGTCACCTGCGCCTTCAGCACTCCGTGTATGGTGCCCACTGCGGTTGCTGTGTCGTCTGTTGGTGATCTCGTGTCTGCCTCACCTCGTGTGCGAAGTCTCAGTGCCATGCTCACGAGACTTCAAACGATTTCGATAACGTGCTAGAGCGCGATGAATTGCTTGGTGTAAGGTGCAGCCAAATTGCCGGTATGACAGCTGCACAAAGCCCCATGTGCATGGAACCGCATGCGGTCGACGGTTCACGAGCAGCTGTCGTCGGACATGTGGCAACGGGGGCTGTGCATCGCGTTACTACAGTTTCCGACTCCTGGGTTGACAACCGGGACTGCGTCCTGCAGGGCTATACATCGGCAGTACAGGGAACCGGACGAAAAGCAAGATAACTATAACACGTAGCTCACAATGCATCCGCTTTTGAACGCGCACTGCGCATCACGGGTTGAAGGTCATGCTACCTGAAACCTGGCACTGTACACTGTATCAACTGACAGCAGCTTAGACTCACGCTGGAATCTAGCACATGTTTGCACACTGCTGCGTTGTGGCGGGCTACATGGTATCCGTGCATGGTATCTGGGTGGTGTCAATTGAGCCCCATGCCAGAGCAGTTCTGAGCCAGCTGCGATGCCGCCAACCAGCACACACCGCCCCTGCGGCTGGAGTAGCAGTAATGTTACAAGACTTACAACTCGCTGGCGTGATTTTGACTCAGAGCCAGTGTACCCAAGCGTGTGGTACGAGATGCTATGCAGCAGCTGAATGGTACCCATACTCGGTACCCATGGCGTGGGATACAGTACAGCCTTGGACCCTTACCAGGGCCCTGCACACTATGCAAGCTGCCACAAATGAATGGATGAAGAGAAAGCAGTCCTATGTATGTACAACTGGGATCAGCCACAACAACAGCCACAGCAGCACTGCCTTTCCCTGCATTGGCATGCCACTCCTTCATCACTTCAAGAATTGCTTTCCACCCATGCCAGTTCTGCTGGCTACATCAAAATGTGGCACGACCGCCACATTCAGGCCCAGCACCATTGACAAGAACCGCTCTGTACTGGTGTGTTTTGCTCCCACTGCCATGGTCCTGTTCCAGGACAAGCTCCCATATGCTTGAATGTCGTCCTTGTTGGCACGCTGTTCAGTGTGTTTCATGTGCCACGCCCCCGACCCCCGGGGCCCCATATCTTAAGCCGGAGAACCACGTCATCCAGAGCCCAGTCACTTGGCTCCTGCCGTGAATGCAGCGGCTGCCGCAGCAACCGCACCGCCACGTGTCGGCGTGCCCTGCTGCACAGCCGCCACCTTACCGGCGCCCGCATCACGCACCAGAGCAGCATCCCCAGCATCCCTTACCGCCACCGTCTTGACCCGCCCAGCGGCTGCTGCTGTCAGACTGCTGTCCCGGTCCACAGCACGCACAGCAGGCGCCGTGTCCGAGTCCCCGACCGTGCCGCGCGGCTGCACCGCCCCCACCGCCCGCTGCACCTCCCGGCGCTCCTCCCTGCGGCCCTCAAGTGCCGGTGCTGCAGCCGCTGCTGCCCCCACTGTCACCGCCGCCACAGGTCTTGCCTCTTGCACGTGTGGTGCTGCCGCCGGCGGTGCGACAGCTGCTCGTGGTGATGTGGCCACGCCCGCCGCCCCCGGCCCTGCAGTCGCCGACACGCTGCCCGGCACGCCGCCCGACGGCGCGGCGCTCGCCTGCTGCTGCGCGAGCGTGGCGTGGATGGTGGCAAACTTGCGCTGCAGCCGCTCCACCTGGTGCACCTCACTGCTCAGTGCCTTGAGCTTGGCCTCCATGGCCGCCCGTGTGGCGCCCACATCAAACACAGCATCAAGCCCGGCCTCATATGTGGCCTCCATCTCAGAGCGCAGCCGTGCGGGGAAGGAGTCCACCACGGGCATGAGGAAGAAGCAGTTGAACTGCGGTTGGGTGGTTCAGCGAGCGGGTAACAAAAGTGGCTGGTGGGTTGGGTGCTGGGTGATGGCAAGGGCGGGGCATGACAACAAACTGGCATCGAGC
>BDCZ01000434.1:27877-49558 GCA_001662365.1 Chlamydomonas applanata | reverse complement strand
AGGGGGGGGGGTCAGGGGGCGGGCGCAGGCATGGGGGCTCGACTATTTGGGGTCTTCTACCACCTGTGCCACGCATACTGCTCTTTACTGCACTGTACGGCCTGTACCGCCTGTGTACCGCAGGTACTGCTTCAAGATGCCACTCATTGAGGCCATCTCCGTCATCATCATGGCGTCGCAAAAGTCGGCGCCGGTCGCGGTCACCGTCATCTCATACCTCACAGGTGCGGCAGCGGCGGTCGGTTGGGCTGGTGGTTGGTGGTTGTTGACAGGTGCTTGCCGGTTGTTGGTGGGCTGGGTGGTTTGGTGGTTGGTGGTTGGGTGGTTGGGGTTGGGGCGGGCTTGGGAGGCAGGAGCAGTAAGCGTCCGCAGGGATTGCTGGGCGCTTTTGGGCCTGTGTGGCGTCCGGAGTGTATGCCGCTTATGATCTGGAGTCTTGTGGGGCCTCAATGCGGCCATGGCAAGACGGCCCTGCAATCCGTCTGCAACCCAAGTTCACGTCCTCCCCCCTGCCTGCCCTCATCTGCACCCCCAGGTGACCCCGGAGAGCAGGGCCTGCTTGCCATCCCCGCCATCGTGGGCCAGCTGAGCCAGATCTTCATTGGAGCAGCACTTGCGCCGCCCATCGCACGACGGGTGCGCGCAGGACCATGATGGGCGGGGAGGGCATGTGTTAAGATGCGTGGGGTACAGCCGTCCGGTGATTTGATTGTTTGATTGTTGGTTTGCTGATCGGGCCGGGCGGTCGCTGCGTCGCCGGTGTGCTGCGGCTGATTGCGGCCTGTTCTGCGCACATGCAGGCGACCGCGTACATGAAGGTCAAGGCGCAGGAGGCGGAGGAGGCACGTGCGGCGGAGGAGGCGGCCAAGGCGGCTGAGGACTGTGAGGGCGGCACAGCTGTGGTGGTGGGCGACCAAAAGCCGGAGGGCAGCGCCGCCATCGCACTGGCGGTGGTGGGACCAGCCACTGCGGAGAATGGAGGTTTGGGGCCTGGGTCAGGCACTGGGGGCCCCAGCACTGCCACCAGCTGCTCCCTGCCGCTGAACGGCTCTGCCAGTGCCAGCCAGTATGGGGATGTGCGCGTGCAGCTGGGGGGCGGCAACGCTGCGGGTGCCAAGCAGGCCTGATGAGCTAGCTGGCACAACACGTGTGGGGGCAGGCGGGGAGGGGGTGATGCGGGTGCGGGCGTGTGTGAGGGCGGGTGTGTTGTAGGTGGACCTACGGGGCGGAGCCGAATGGACCGCTTGTGAATTGAAGAACATCGCGTGGGGGTGGGGGTGGGGGTGGGGGGCACAGGGGGCTGTGAGTGTAGTGAGCGTGGCGTACGATGCTGTTGTGGTTGTTGGTGGTGATGTGGCGGTGGTGGTTGTTCTTATGGCTGCTGCCCAGTGGGCCCAGTGGGCGCATGGGCGACACGCGTGACCATCAGCACGGGGGTGGGGGTGTGGGAGCGTGTGCGCGTGGCAGCTGCCCGATGAAGCATATGACGGCGGCTGCAGGCTCCGGAAGAGTTTTGGCGAAGAAGAGATGGATCGGGTTTAGTGCTCTCACGTGCGTGTGCGCCAGAGCACATACTCCAGGGTCCAGCAGGGGCCTGGTAACTGAATGTGCTCCAACTCTAGGTTTGATCTGAGGCTTGAGGGCCAGAGTGATCATGGGCAGCTGAGTGCTGCAAGGAGTCAGATGTCTGTCATGGCTGCGTAAGGGGCAGGGGGCATGCCCAGTGCAGCAGTTGACCACTGGCTGGCCCTGGGCACAGGGCCTGGGGTGTCGCCTGTCGCGACGCACCTCTGCTGCTGCCTGCTGCACAGGCCACGGGAGTGGGTCAGCTCCAGGTGCACTCAGGCACTGGCATGTAGATCCAGGATTCAGTGCTGGGGTGATCGGCTGGCTGCCAGGTGCTAGTAGGGGTGGCCTTTGAAGGGTGGGTCGGGCCCGCCAGTCTGACTCATGGCATGGTTGGTTGGATATAGCATGCATCAGAGGCAGACACAGCTGCATGCATCAGAGGCATGCTGTGCTCTAGCTTCCGTAGTACAGGTCACCTTTATTATGCTTGTGGTTCTTACAGAGCGTTGTACATCGTGTCATGAACCATCAGGAGGCAGGAGGTGAGGAACCATCAGGAGGTGAGGAACGCACTTTACACAGGACCCAGGCTGCCTTTTCATTGCTGCGCTCTCCATGTCTGACCTCAGCACACCGACGCCTTTCGTTCTTGTAACAAGCATTCCTGTAACGTGGTTGCCCAATCAGCCTTGACATCTCAGCCTCAGAACACGCTCACATCCTGGCTGTGTCCTGATGTGAAAGCGGGTCTCCACAGCAGCCTGCTTCCAGCTGCAGCATCAATCAGCCTGTGGCCTCGTGATGGCCCCTCCTCCCCCTCTCCCCGACCACCCTCTTATTCCTGTCGAGCCTTCCCACCTGCCTTCGATCCTACCCCCACTCAAAGGTTGGACCGGGCGCCAATCAGCGTACCCACCCACCCACCCACTCGCTCCCGCCACCCCCAAATCAAACCCCGTCAAAGGCAGATACACAATTTGTCTCAAAGAACCTCAACTCAACGAATCCTTCCCAGACGCAATCCTATTGCACAACCCTGGTGCTGTTGCGGGCGCCCTGCGCACCCCGCAGCGCCGCCTGCGTCGTGCGGTTCAGCGCCTGCAGCCGCTGCAGCAGCGCATGTGATGCCGCCGCCTGCGCCGCTGCAGGCACCGCCGGTGTGCCACTGCTGCCGCTGCTGCCCAGCGCCTGCGCCCCAGCAACCAGCCCCCCCTCCCAGCTGCCCCCCCCGCTCACGCTGAGCTTCCCTGGTTGACCTGCCGCCACCATGGAGGACACCTGGGCCTCTCCTTTGAGTGTCAGGGGATCCCTTGCTGCTAGGGGGGCACCAGGAGCAGCAGCCGCAGTGGCGGTGGCAGTAGCCCTGGCAGTACCGCCAGGTGCGCCGCCCTCAGCTACTGCCTTGCCCGGCAGGAGCGCGCCGCTGCGGGACAGATTGCGCATCAGCTGGCCGTAGTGCTCCTGGGACCATGACCCGCCCAGGAGCCCTGCCCCAGCCCTGCCAGCGGCTTGCTGCGCGGCAGGGCTGCTGATGGGGCGGGGCGCATCCGCCAGGGCAGCAGGCGGGTGCGCGGCGCGCGCAGCCTGACGCGCCACCACCAGCGCCGCCACGCGCGCCGCGGCAGTGTCGGCTGCGCGCATGGCGCGCGGGTTGGCGTGCCTGCTGCTGGCTGTGCTGTGCACGGCGTCAAAGCCCCCAAAGCTGTCACTTGTGCTGCTGCTGCTCACCTGCTGTCCTGCGCCTCCCTGCACCAGGCCGCACACCGCCTGCTGTTCCTCCTCCTCGTCACCCTCAAAGAGGGTGGATGTGATGCGGGGCGCGGCCGGAACTGTGACACTGCTGCTCTCCAGCTGGCGCTGCTGCTGCTGCTGCCCCTGCTGTGCAGCCGTGACGCGGTGTGCTGAGGAGGACACGTGGCTGCTGTGCTGCCCCTCCCGCATGCCCCTCACACCCTGCCCCACCACCACGCCCACCGCGTCCGTTGCTCTCGATGTACGGGCTGACACCTGCTCTGGTGGCGCCACTGGCTGACTCACAGCGCAGGCCTTTCCCCCCGCCTCGTACTGCTCCCCCTGGTACAGCTCATGGGTCTTGTACATGCGCGTGCCGGCTGTGACGGCTGCTGTTACGGCGGCCGCCGTCACGCCCCGCCCGCCCGTCACGGGCGCCTTCCCTGCGGCGGCCCCGCCCCGGCCAGCCGCCATGGATGTGGCGGCCCTGAACAGGACAGGGCTGCTGAACGCCGGGGAGCCAGCAGCAGATGCCATGGCTGGACTACTGACCTCATCCACACTGCCACTGCCACTGCCACTGCCAGAACCCACAGGAGAGCTGGGCTTGTAGGCTGCAGTTGCGGCAGCAGCCTTGGCGGCGCTAGTGCTGCTGGGTGGGGGTGTTGCCAGCTGCTTGGTCGTCCCGGGTCCATCCTTGCCAGCCGGGGAGGTGCTGGGGCTGCGGCTGTGCCTCTGCAGCGCAAGGATGCCACCCAGCAGCGCGCGCGCCGACGCGGCCACGTACGCTGACGTCGCCCAGGGGCTGCTGCCCCCGCTGGCGGCGGCAGCGGCCACCACACCGACAGCGTCTGTTGCACTGGGGGTACCAGCGGGGCGCGTGTGGGCGCGGTGGGAGTGCCCGGGCTCCCAGGCATTCTCAGAGGCGTGTGGTGGGGGTGCGCAGCTGCGCGGCCCTGCAGAGGAATGGCGTGTGGTGGTGGTGCTGCCACAGGTGGTGGTGGTGGTAGTGCTGGTGTGGGTGACTGCGCTGGGGCTGCGTGGCTGTAGCGCGGCGGGCAGTGACCAATGCCGCCCATCAACCGCAGGGGCCGTAGCATCCGCGGGTGCATGACTGTGGGCCGCTGGCCCGAACACTGCCATCGCACGGGCCACCTCCTGCTCCTCCAGCATCCTGTAGCGCTGTGCATCCAGCTGCTCCTCACCTCCAGCTGCCACATGCGCCGCCGGCTCGCCCAGCGTGCCCCTACCCCATTGCGCACCCGGCGGCTGCTTCAGCACGGCCGCAGGGCAGGCTGCGGATGCTGCCGGCAATGGCGGCTGCAGCAGCCCAACACGCGTGTGTGCCCCCTCCTCAGCTGTGGAATGTCCCGGGAGCAGCGGCATGCCCTCAGTGTCGTGGTGTTCCGCCCTCCCCGCGCCCACGGTCGACTCGCTCTCCCACCCAAACATCGGGTTCTGCCACATTGCGTGGAACGGCGGCGGCACGTGCACCTGGAAGGACGCGGGACGCTCCTGCTCCGCTGGGACCTCGCCAGCTGCACCACCGGACGGAAGCCCTGTGGATTGGGAGCTGAGCGCCGCGAGCGTTGTGGTGGTGCCGCCGGTGGCTGTGGCCGCCCCGCCGTGCAGCTGCCCGCCCCAGTCATGCCCACGCAGCTGCAGCTGCAGCTCGGCCGGTGGGGATGAAAATGGGCGCGTCGGTCGCATGTTGGCTGTGGGGGAGGCTGTGGGGGAGGCGGTTGACAGGGGGCGGGCCGTGCGCGCGGGGTGTGGCGGGTAGTGCGCCAGGCTCGCAGAGGGGGAAGACAGGGCGACAGACGGCTGGGGGGAGGCAGGGCCGGGTGGGGACCCGGTTGCGGGCAACACATCCCCGCCCCCAGCATGTGTGGCAGCGGAGGATTCAGCCGAGTCGGCCAGCTCAAAAACGGGCTGAGCGATACGGCCACGCATGGCGACCTTTGCCCACTCTTCCTCTTCCACCTCCTCCTCCACCACCTGCTCTTCCTGCGCCTCGCTCCCCTGCTCCTGCCCCTGCTCAGACTGCCCTGCCGCAGACTGCGTACTCGTGACAGGCGGCTGGAACAGAATGATGGGGGATGCAAAACCATCAGCAGCTCCCTCTGGACCACCATCACCGTCAGCACCGCTATGCCTCAGACCCCAGGCTCCTGCGTCACCCCAGCCGCCGGCCTGGACCTCTGCAATGGGTGTGGCCCCATCCCCAAACAGGGGCGGGAAGGCCGGCAGCGGCGTGGCGGCGGCGGGAAGGGAGGGCGGCGGTGTGGAGGGGCCCGGGGACAACATACCCCAGGGTGTGGCCAGTACCGGGGTGGCGGCCATTGCGGAGGGGGGCGGGGCGGGCGCGACAGCAGCGGTGGTGGCACCGGCGCCCGCATGCCACGCGGCGCTGTAGGTGGGCGCAGCGGGCATGGGCGTGGGGGCCACCGGGCTGCCTGCTGGTGCGGCGGGGGCACCACCAGTGGTGGCGAAAGCGGTGGCCGTGGTGGGGTGGTGCATGGGCAGGAAGGTGCCACGGCCACGGCCATGACCTGTCTCCACGCCCATATGCCCGCTGCTGCCGGCGGAGTCCGCATGTGCTTGTGCGGTGTGCCAGGTCGCACGGCGCTGCTGCTGAGCCGCCGCACGGGCCGCTGCCGCCGCAGCCGCTGCGGCACTAGACGGTGCCCCGCCATGCGATGCGCGTGCCCCCCCCGCCTTGCGCAGCCCCGACAGCACCTCCACAAGTCTGACTGGGGACACCAGGTGGTGCTGGTGGTGACTAGAGGCGGCTGGCAGTGCAGCGGACGGCCGCAGCTGCCTGCTCCCGCTGCTGCTGCCGGCGGCTGCGGGCTGCGGCGCCTGCGAGGCCTGCGGCGCCTGCGGGGCTGCGTGCTGCTGCGCTGCTGCTGCGATGGCAGCGGATGCGCGTGGGGGCGCTGCAGGCGCAGCCATCACAACCGGGGCAGGTGCAAGGCCCGGTGGTGGGCGCGGC
Source organism: Chlamydomonas applanata (assembly GCA_001662365.1). Lineage (NCBI taxonomy): Eukaryota > Viridiplantae > Chlorophyta > Chlorophyceae > Chlamydomonadales > Chlamydomonadaceae > Chlamydomonas > Chlamydomonas applanata. The sequence goes on along the minus strand of BDCZ01000434.1, from coordinate 43,263 downwards.
GCCACCATCCATGCAGGTGACGTGCTGCTGGTCCTGGGCGCCGCTGCCGCAGCCACCGCGACGCCCGCAGCAGCCACCTCTGCTGCGCGTGGTGACAGGCCAGGTGGCTCCCCCTCCAGCTGTGGCAGCAGGGCGAGGGATGCGTGGAGGGAGGTGCGGGACAGAGACGAGCTGCGCGCCTTGGCCAGAGGGCTGCGGGGTCCCAGGCCAAGGTAGGCACTGCTGCCTGGGGGCGCTGACAAGCGGTGTGCGGGGCTGCGGGCGGGGCTGGTGCTGGCTGGTGCCGCATGTGAGAGGCGCGCGCGCAGGGGGGCAGGGGACACGTGAGGTAGTGCGGAGATGGAGGGGGAGGCGCGGGAGCTGATGGGGGCTGGGTGCACCACCTGTGGTGCAGCTGGTGCTGGTGCTGGTGCTGGTGCCGCCTGTGAGGTGGGTATGGATGCGGCGGGGTGGATGAGCTTCAGCTGCCGGGGTGGCAACCTGGGTGCAGGCACGGCCATGGGCGCGGTGGCACGGCGTGGCCTGTGTGTGGCAACAGCACGGTTGTTGTCAGTCACAGGAAGGCCATGGGCGCGGGCAGGGTTTCAGATGTGGCCATCAAGTAGTGAGGCCAGGAAGGCTTTGGATGTGAGCGCCTACGGGGCATGCAAGCAGTTCATGTGCTTGTGGTGCGCTGCGCGCACAGCTGCACACATGGGCGTCTGAACATGTGCACACATACAGGACAGCACAGCCCCGGCGTTGCCGCCCTAGCCCACGAGAGTGCCCAGCGACGTACTTGGCACCAATGGCCGCAGCAGCAGCCTGCTCCACAGCTGCCGGCACGGCCCATGTCGCCCGCCGTGCACCTGACCGCGCAGCCGCACATGAGCCTGTTGCCGCAGCTGCACTGGTGTTTATGGCGGCGGTGGCGCCGGCGCCTTCTCCGGCAACACTTCCGCCTGCTACGGCTACAGTGTGCGCCGCTGCAGCAGTCGTGGCGTGCGACACGCTGGGCGCGGCGGCTGGTACGGTGTCTGCGGTGACTCGCGGCGTGGCGGCTGGGGAGGTGGAGCGGCGGGTGCGTGGCACGTGCGCCAGCAGATCCGCCACTGACAGCTTGGCCACCAGCGGCGCGCGCGCGCTTGGCAGCACATGGTGCGCAGCCAGTGCGACGGCGGGCGGAGCTACTGCTGCTGCTGCTGCTGCTGTCACTGGCAGTACAGCTGCAGGCGCAGGCAATACAGGAGCTGGCGCAGGCAATACAGGAGCTGGCGCAGGCAGTACAGCTGCAGGCAGTACAGCTGCTGGCGGTGCAGCTGGAGGCGGCGGTGCCAGCGCCTCTTGCATGGACGCGTGCGTGCTGGCTGGCTGGGGTGGTGGTGCTGCCGCAGGCATGACCACAAACGCGTTCATCGCCTGCTGCACCGCATGCACCGGTTCCCCTGACACGGCAGCCGCGGGCGGTATCGGCAAGGCACGGGCTGCAGCACCCGCGACAGCACGTGCCACACCTGCGCCCGCAGCTGCGGCAGCAGGCGGCAGCGACGCAGCTGGCGTCACAGGGGCGCCCCCGACCCCGGCCCCGCCCCCATACTTGATGCCTGGCCGTAACGTGAGCTCCACATGGCCGTCCCCCATGACGACCGCCATGCGTGCAGTCGGCAGCGGTGGGCTGCCCGCCAGCACCGCCCCCAGCTGCGCCATGAGCTTGGTGACTGAGGTGAGTGTGGGGCTGGTGGGGGGCGGCTGCTCTTGGGAGGACCCTGAGACCCGGCTTCCGCTGCTGCTGCTGCTGCTGCTGCCGGGGCTGCTGGGGCTGGCACCCGCGCTGGTACCGGGACTGACGGTGGGGGGGCTGGTGACGGCGTGGTGGGCGAAGTGATCAAGATTTGCGCGGGGCACGGGGAACTTGGCTGAGCCGTTCAGCTGCCCCGGATCACCGTCGGCCACCTCCCTACCCCGCCCCGCCTCCTGCTCATTTGACGCGCCGTTGTCCTCCCCAGCCGTCGCGAGGAGCTGCACGTGGCTCAGGCGATCAACCTCACAGTGCTGCTCATCGTGGCACTGCTCCACTCCCTCACCAACCTGCTGTGCCACAAACCAGGTATCCCTAGTGCCCGCCGCCACGCCTCGCGCCGCCACCACGCCCAAGCCCGCCCCTGCCTCCTCCTCTGTGGCATTCGTGGTGGGTGGCAGCAGTGGCGCCCCATCCCCCGCCGCCCCTGGCTCGCCCCCCTCTACCAGCCTCAGCAGGGTGGTGAGGTGCTCACGGGCCCCAGCCAATGCTTCCTCCACTGAGCCCAGCCCATCTGCCCACATGCTGCTGCCTGTCGGCCCCGCATGGCCCCCCCTCCCATCAGCACCAGCGCCATGACGGGCACCACGGGCACCAGTACTCTGACCATCAGCGCCGGTGAAGTGAGCCGTCTCATCGGTGCCCTCGTAGCCCATGCCTGCGCCGTCGTCCGGCGTGCCCCCAGCGGCCGTTTTCTCATCTGCGCCGCTGGGGGGTGCTACTGCCACCTCCACAGTGGGTGCGGGCACAAACTTCATGTAGCCGAGAGTGACGCGCGGGTAGAAGGAGTAAGATGCATGGCTGCCCCCCTCCTCCCCCCGGCCCTCACCCTCACCGCTGCCGAGCTCTGCGCTTCCTCCAGCCATCCCCTCAGCACCGCTGCTGGAGGCTGGCGCCGCTGCTGGGACCACCCCCGGGGCATCGTCGTGCATGGCAGCGGCGTCTGTGGCGGCATCTGCAGCCGCATCAGCAGCCACGTCAGCAGAGGTGCCAATGACGTTGCCATGCGTGGCCACCAGGTGCGCCGCCTCAAGCTGGACCTGCGCCGCCACTGCCGCCTCAGCTGCGCGCGCCGCTGCCGCGTCCAGGACCGCCGCCGCCAGAGCCTGCACCACTGTGCCAGCCTCTTGCAAAACTGTAGCCGCCTCTGCGGGGGCAGCAGCGGTTGCAATACTGGGCGCAGCGGCGGCTGCATTACTGGGCGCAGCGGCGGCTGCATTACTGGGCGCAGCGGCGGCTGCATTACTGGGCGCAACGGCGGGCGCAGCTGCAGCAGCTGTGGAGGTAGCTGTCGTCGTGACAGGGATGGAGGCTGAGGCTGAGGATGAGGGGGCACCAGCGGCAGGGCCTGGCGCGAGGGGGGAGGCAGGGCCAGGTGCAAGCGTGGCGCGTAGCAGGTGGATGTCTGCGTGCAGTGCCTGGATACGCGACACGATCTCCTGCGGCCAGGCGGTGTGCACGCAGGCAGGCATGCAAGCACGCACACACGTGGGTTCGTGTGATGTTATGGACCAGGACGCACCTCATGCTCCAGCTCATGAGACGCGGCCCGACACACCAAGAATTGGCAAGAATCGGCAAGAGTGCCATGGGCTAAGAATGGCAGGATGCTAGGGGGCCCATCCACAGCTGCTGGCCGGTGCGGATGGCAGCAGTGGAAAGCTTACCGCCAGCACATGCCGGCCAGACAGTGCTCCTGGGGCAGAGGGGCCCCAGTGCAGCAGCATGCTGGCTCACCTGCAGCTCCTGTGGGGAGGTGGAAGCAGTGCCGAGGCCCACGGCTGCATGAGGCTCAGGCGTAGCAGACCCCTCTGGCTGTGTGCTGCCCCCTGCACTAGCGACAACAGCTGCATGACTGTCATCGGGTGTGGCCCTGTGCTGGTCTTGTACTGCTTGCTGCTGCGGCTGCGCAGGCGCTGCCTCAGCAGACACGCCCATGGATGCCAGCAGCGCCGCGAGCTGCATGCGGGTGGGTGTGGCCGCGCGGGACGGCCGCCGCTCCCCGGCCTGCGCCTGCGCCTGTGATGCGCGTGTGGGCGTGGCGGCCGCCGATGATACCGCCTGCCGCGTGCTGGCTGCTGCAAACGTGGTGGAGCTGGTGGTGGTGGCGGTGACTGCAGTATTGGTTGCGAGGCTGGCGCTGATAGCAGCGGTGGAGGCGCGCCCGCTGGGTGGTGTGGGCACTGGGTGGGCTGTAGGAGGCGACATGCGAGCGGCAAAGCCAGCCTGGTGTGAGTGTGAGAAGCCCAGCGAAGCGCCCGAGTCCAGGGCTGACAAGCGCGCGGAGGGTGAAGAAGCGGCTGGGGCATTCAGACCCGCTCGCAGGCGGCCACTGCGTGTGGGGGTGGTGGTGGCGGTGGTGGGTGCGGCCGCGTAGCGCCCTCCGGGTGTGCGAGGAGGCGAGGAGGCGCTCATGGTGGACGCGTACTGCGCGGCCAGCTGTGCGGTCTGACTGGCGTACGCCGTACTGGTGCTGCTACTGCCTACGCTGAGCGTGGACCGGCCGGCGGCCAAGGAACGAGTGAGTGGGGAGGTGGGGCGGAAGGGTGGGGAGGCGGCAGCGTGCACTGTGGGTGAGGTCCAGGGCGGGGACGGCGCCGGCCGCCGGATGTTGGCTGTGTGGGCTCCTTGGGAGGTGCGTTGAGGTGAGGTGGGGGAGGCTGCCCGGGCCAGGGCTGACTTGAGGCGGAGGGAAGGGACGTAGGGGCGAGGTGGGGATGCAATGGGGAGTTGGGAGGCGTGTGCGGCCCAGGTGCTGCCTGTATAGGTGGAGGAGGGGGAGGGGTGCATCTTGAGGGCAGACAGGCGTGCGGTGAGTGCGGTGATGTCCTCGATTAAGCCTTGTGTGGTTTGGAGGAAGGGCGGAGACGACGGGGCAGCTGACGAAGGTGATGGCGCGCGTGGGAATGGGCGGTCGATCACATAGCCCGGGCTCGCCGCCCTGCTGCTGTGGCGGGACCACCCCCCGCTGCCGCTCACTCCCCCACGCACAGCCGGTCCCTGCCACGCCGCTCCCACCCCCGGCAGCGCGGGCGGTGGAGAATGGGGTCCCCCACCCGGCATCAGCCTGGGCGGGGAGGCTGCACCCACAGGCGAGGAGGAGGGCGAGGGCGCCCCCAGCAGCCGCAGTCGCACCAGCATCTCACCCAGCTCCTCAGTGATGTGTGTGATAGGGGGCAGGTAGTCCTGGCCAGGGCCGCGCACCGGGGACCCATCCCAAGTCGAGGCAGCCGCAGGCCCCAACGGCAGCAGGGGGACCATGGCTGAGCCATGCCTGCTTGCCCCTTGCACCACCGCACCCCTGCCTGGCGACCCCGCACCCAGCGGTGTTGCCCACGCGTGTGACTGGCCACTGCTGCCTGCACCCACCGCCGCCGCTGCCGCCGCCGCCGCAGCAGCTGTAGAGGCGGCGGTGGCGGTGGTGGCCGCCTGCACCCCCACGTCCCCAACCGCCTCCAGAGCCAGCCCAGGCAGCAGCCCCACATCCTCACGCGGGGAGTATGATGGCATTGGTGGTGACTGCGGTCCCAGGCTGCTGCGTGGCAGCTGTGCGCCCTCTTCCGCCGCTGCCACGCGCTCCGCGGCTCCAGGCGAGCTGTAGCGCGGCGCACGTGGCGGGCTGTAGCTGAGTGAGGTCACACGGCGGGAGCTGGCACGGTCTGTGGACGCACGGGGCGACTGCGCGATGGCCGCTGCTGCAGTGGGCGTGCCGCTGGTGGCGTTGGATAGCGCCAGAGCTGCCTCTGATGTGCTGTCCGCCACCATGGATGCAGATGTCAGACGCGTGGAGGCGGCGGTGGCGGCAGTTTGAATAGCTGTACTGCTGCGGCTGGTCATGCTCTGGGTGCTGGCGCTGGATGTTGCAGCGGCAGTAGCGCCCGTGGCATACGTGGCCCTTGCTGTGGCGGCGCCCGCAACGTGCGTGCTGCTGCCCAGCTGGCCACTGCTGACCTGCTGCTGCTCCAGGCGCTGCTTCAGCCTGACACCAACATCTTGCACCACTGCCTGCGCAGCATGGCCCACTGCGGCGGCTGCCTGCGCTGCATCCGGCAATGCGGCATGAGCCCCACCCCGGGGTAATGCCACGGGGGTGAGCAGGACCTGGCCCCCCTCCCCCTGACTCAGCGCATAAACCACATCAGCGACCTGAGCAACCTCCACCGCCGCCCCCAGCCCAGCCGTGGCGCTGCTGGTGCTTGCAGCTTCCGCACCCAGGGGGCTGGTCGCTGCCAGGGGTGTTCCCCCCAGCGCAGACGGCCGGCCTCCAGCGGCAGGGGCATGCGTGTACGCACGCTGCAGGGAGCGGGTGAGGGCGGGGGACACGGCATGCGGGCTGAGTGTACCGCTGCCGCGCTGCACCCCAGCGGCTGCCGCGGGTGTACCGCCAGACGCCGCGGATGTACCGCTGAAGGAGACCATGGTGGTGCGCGCCGTGGCGGTGGTGCGAGCTGTCGTGGCAGTGGTGGTGGTGGTGGTCCTGGTGGTGGTGGCAGAGCGGACAGACGTGGCTGCTGTCGCTGCAGTGCGTGCCGTGATAGCCGCCGCAGCCTCCGTGGATGCTGCAGTGCGCGCGGTGACGGCCGTCGCTGCCCCTGTGGAAACAGCGCTGCCTACCGAGCCATTGCCGGTGAGCTGCATCCCTCGTGCGCGGGTGGTGTGACTGGTATCAGACGCGCCCGGCAGGGCCGCAACACCACCCTCCTCCCCGTCACTCCCCTCGCCCGCAGCAGGCCCCACCCAGTCGCCTGCGTCTCCGTACCCGCTATGGCTGCGGCCATGCTCAGCTGCGCCGGCTCGCCCGCCGTCCCCGCGGTGCCGCGCCCCTGTGGCGGCCCACTCGCCCAGGGCACCACCCACCCGTGCAGCTGCACGCGCATCAGGGGACGCGGATGATGCACGCTCCCGCCACAGCCGGTGGCACCGCAGGCTCACCACATCCACGGCCACCCCTGTGGAGGCCCCCTGCTCCACAGGGGCCATGTGCTGCTGCTGCTGCTGCTGCTGCTGCTGCTGCTGGCCATCTTTGGACCGAGCGCTGCGTGACGGGGCGCGTGGCGCAGCACTGCTGCCGGGCTGCGAGCTGCGCGCCCCGACCTTGCTCTGCCCCCTGGACACGGCGCGGCTGCTGGGGGCGGTGCGTGCGGCCCGCTGCTGCAGGACCTCTTCCACCTCCACCTTGGACCCACCCTCCAGCTCCCCCTCATCAGAGCTGCTCGCACTGGCCGCTGGGCGCCCAGCAGCAGCGACGGTAAGTGCAGCCGAGTGCGCAGAGCGCGTGCTCCGCGTGCCAATGGACTGTGCCCCAGCCCTACCACTGGCGACTGTGGTGCTGCGGTCCCTGGACACCGCCCGTGAGGTAGCCGCTGAGCGAGCCGCGTGCCGGGGCCCAGGTGCCGCCGCCCCACCGCCCTCCCCTTCCACGTCCTCCCCCTCAAGCGCTTCCTGCCCCTCGTGCCCCTCGCCCTCCTGCTCGCCCGTCCAAACAGACGGGCTGCTGCGTGCTCCTGCGGACTTGGCCGCCCAGTCGCCAAGTGCGCCCCCAACACGTGTGCGGGCGCGTGCTTCTGGGCTGGCGGCAGACGTGCGTTCCCGCCACAGCCGGTGGGCACGCACGCCCTGCAGCTGGTGTGGGGCGGGGCCTGGTGACTGGGCCCTGCGGAGGGCGAGCGCGGCAGGGCAGGCGGGGCACGTCAGACACAGGGCATTGTTGGTTGGGCGGTTCGGCAGTTATAACACCAAGGCACTGACATCTGGACCCAGCACCGGCATCCATGTTGCAAACACACGCAGGCTGCGACAGCCGCTGGGCCCCTTGCATACCATCCGCCCCTGCGCACCTGGTAGCAGCGCTGCCAGCCGCACCCCCGCCGCGCAGCTCGTGCGCGCTGTCATCATACACGTGTGCCACACTGGAATGGGGCTGGGCGGTGGTATTGCCACTGCCCCGTGCACCCACTGACCTTCCCGCCTTTGAGGTGGCGATGGAGCGGCTGGCCCTTCCTCCTCCTGCTGCTGCTGCTGCTGCCTGATCCAGGTGAACCTCATCCATGTAGCCCCTCTCCTCCACCACCTCCCCCTCCTCCTCCTCCTCCTGATCCTCCTCCACTTCCTCATCTGCATTAGCCCCTGTGCCGGCCGCGTCCGTCCAGGCAGAGGAGGACGCAGGGGGGCCAGTGGCCCTGCCGCGTGGCACCAACTCGGACACCCAGTCGCCCAGCACCGCGCTGACACGCGCCTCCGCGCGCTTCTCAGGGCTGGCAACTGACTCGCGCTGCCGCCATAGCCGGTGCGCGCGCACACGCGAGAGCGCTGCTGCCGCCGCCATCGACACCCCATCAGCATCGGCAGCAGGCTGATGGGGTTGCGTGTCGGATAGCAAGGCGGAGCGGACAGAGCTGCGATCCTTGCCCACGGCGGCCGACGTGGCAGGATGCATCGCACCCGGGGCGGCCGGCGCTGCCTCACGCTCGTCCTCACTCCATCCCAGCTCCTCGCCACTCCTCACTCCCCCCTGCGTGCTGACCTCATCACCATCCTCCTCACCCGCCTGACTGCCTGGTGCCAACTTGGCAGCCGCCCCGAACACAGCGCCCAGCGCACCGCTGACCCGCGCCTCTGCACGCCTCTGCGGGCTGGCGGCCGACTCGCGCTCACGCCACAGCCGGTGCGACCGCAGGTTGGGCGGAGGGCTGGGGGGGCTGCTGGCAGCTGCTGGGGCACGAGCCTGTGCCTGGGAGCGGGCAGCAGGAGCAGCAGGAGCATGGCCACGGCCCGGTGCTACATCAGCGGTGTGAGTGGCCTCATCGCTGCTGCCACCACTGCGGTGCACTCTGCCCCCCTCCTCCTCACCATCCTCATCCCCGTCCTCCTGTCCCTCATAATGGGCCTCCCCACCACGCGGCGCATACTTGGCGGCTGCGCCAAACACAGCGCCCATTGCACCGCTCACCCGCTGCGCGGCGCGGTGCTGTGGGCTTGCAGCCAGCTCGCGCTGCCGCCACAGCCGGTGGGACCGCAGGTGGGGCGGGGGGCTGGGTGACCGGGCCGGCCCCCTTTGCGCCCTTTGTGCAGCTGCCGTGGAGTTGCGTGCCGTGGCCGTACGCACTGCAACAGCTGCGCTCTCCTGAGCCTCCTCCTCCTCGTCTTCCTCAGGTTCCTCCTCGGCCCAGGAGCCCTCAGCCTCGTGGTCCCCAGCCGCTGCACCTTGCTGCGCGTGCTTTGCCGCGGCCCCGAACACATCTGCCAATGATGCTCCAACCTTGTCAGTGGCGCGTGCTCCGGCCGTGGCGGACGATGCACGGCCCCGCCACAGCCGGTGGGCCCGTACATGACGGGGCACCACTTGCCCAGCTGCAGGACCCTGTGCTTCGTCCCCGCTGCTGCTGCTGTCGCTGCCGCTGCTGCCGTCGTCCATGCGTGCGCGGGGGGCACGCTCGGGCGCTCGCCAGGCGGCAACCGCTGCCGCGGTGGCGGTCGTGTGGGAGGCGGCTGTGGCGGCCCTTGCAGCAAGGCGGCGCGCGGCAAAGGCTGAATGTGCCCCCGCCACCTCTTTGGTGGCCCCACTGGTGTAGGCAGCGGCGGAGGTGGTGGTGGTGGTGGTGGTGGTCATGCTTGTTGTGGTGGTGGCCCTGCGCGTGCTGCTGCTGGTGTGCTGGGAGGTGCGCGTGGTATGCTGGGGCATTCTGTTACCACGTGTGGACCATATGTGTGTGGATCCGTGGTCGTTATCACTGCTGCTGCTGCCGGATGATGCCAGCATGGCAGGTACAAGCGCGGGTGGGGCTTGCACAGCTCCAGCTGCGGTGGCTGCTGCATGCGGATCCGCATCATGGGCGGCAAAGCTGGGGAACTGCGTGCCGCGTGTGTTGGTCGCTTCGGCAAAGCTGGGCATCTGGGTGGCGCGTGTTGCAGTTCGCCCCTGCACGAAGCTGGGCATCTGGGTGGCGCGGCTGTGCATGCCATCAGGCATGTCGGCCTCTGCCTCTGATGTACCCATGTGGGGTGTGTCCTGGGCTGGGAGGCTCATGTCTTGCATGCCACCCGTGGCCATGCTGGCGCGTGAGCGTGCAGACAAGGCACGCTTCCAGCGCTCAGCCCGTCCCTCATCGCTGCTACTACTGCTCATGTGCGTAAGAAGCCTCTATCGTCAATAGCTTGACAAGTCAGTGCTGCTGCTCCTGCACCACAGCAGAAAGGAATTCATGTACGTAAGCAGCGCACGACAATGATGGTGCCGCCCACAACGGTCTTTGAGATGTGCGCAAAGTGGTATTGGAATGCAAACAACCAGGTCAAGGGGGACGCGAGCTCTTGCATCGCCGCACACATACCTAGCTCCCCATCAATCTGTATGCATGCGTCGGTTCGTATTCATTGTGTCAGCCAGGTACCTTCAATTCGAGTTGTCCACATCATCGGCGGGCAGACCCCTATGCCTGCCTATCGCCGTGGCTGACACACTGTATGTGTCTCCTCAACTCCATCTGTCGATGTACAGGCGAATCCCACACCAGACGAAATGACCCTGATCAGCAGCTCTTCGATGAGGACGCAATTGAGTGCGGCAAGCTCAGTCTGCACGCTGCATCAGGCTGATCGGCTAGCCATGAGGGCCTTTTCCTTACACATGCGCACATCAGCACCATCCCGGGGGCAAGCCCGCTATTCCACGACCTCCCGGATTATTCCTGACGTGCCTCGTGGGAGGCAGCTGTGCCGAGCCGTCACCTCCGATGATGGGCCTTCCACGAGCGATAGGGCTGGGGCGATGCTGATGACTGGTATCCTGTCAGCTACCTTGGCGCTAGGGTCCTTCTCTCCAGCTCTGGCGCTGGACGACAAGCTGGTGGAGCGTGCAATTCAGGACTACGCTGCCCTGACCCCCACGCAGCAGAACAGCTTGAAGGACCTGGAGAACATCCGGCAAAAGTACCGTATGCGTCGCTCTACCGATGGGCGTCTTCAGCTGCGGAGTCAGCGTGGGGAGTGGCTCACCATCCGGCTTGATATGGAGGTTGCGGGATCCATGCTGCTGCGTGACTCCAAAGGCAACGTGTTTGCCATTCAAACGGACGCGCTGCAGCAGGTGGGCTGCTGGGTGCCATGCTCACATGGCACCTTCATGCAGAGGCATGCGCTCAGTATGCTACTGCTGCGGCCAGACGTGCACAGCGCGCAGCACCCCTGCGGTGGAGCATTACGTGCACATAGGTGCAAGGCTGCAGGCATGCGCCTGTGTGCACTCACAAAACAGTGAAAACGCGGGGCTGCACAGCGGCAATTCGTTGTGGTGCTAGGCACCGCGGCTAACATCGATGCTCCTGCTTATCTGCACTGCCACATGCAGCTGACAATCAATGGTGTGTGGCATGCACTGCATCCGCAGATTGACCTGTCAGACGATCTAGTTGCTCTCATGATGTTCGCGGATGGCGACTGGGTGGGTACAACTGTGGGCGGGCGGGCTGCATGGGGGATGTTTTGCAGGGTCAGAGCGTGTGGGCGAGTGAGTGGAAGCGCAACAGGGTGTGCCTCGACCATGCGCGGATGCACGATGCTTGCTTGACGTGGCTGGCCGGGGCAGCACAGCGCTCAGCGTGCGCAGCCTGTGCACACGGGGCGGCCGTTGCCTGATGTGTGCTGTCGGCGGCCCTGCCGCGTGGCTGCCCTGCGTGCGCTTACAGGAGAAGCAGATGTCTCCGGTTGAGTACATGGATGAGGGCGGCAAGGTGCAGCAGCTGAAGCTGGAGGAGAAGGAGTTCCGGGAGGTGAGAGGGGAAGCCATGCCTACATGTGCCTTGCCGTGTTGTGTTGTGTCATGTTGTGCGCAGCAGGCCATACCTTTGCCGTGAACTGGCATTCATCCCTGCTGTGCCTGGCGGCTCCTTGAGATGCAGACAGCTTGCTACTGCGCGCGGTTGGGGACGGGGAGCAGGGGAGGGCGTTCAAGGGTTTGGGGCAAGCAGCGCGGCTGCATCGTGGGGTGTGGGGCCACCCACACAGTCAACCTGCTGACTGCAGCCAACGCACTGCATGAAAGGAATGTTGCCGTGCTGCTGCTGCACGCCCTTTTGTGTGCAGGTGATCGGCATCCTGAAGGAGATCCAGGAGGACGGGCAGTAGTGAGCTCAGGCACCCTGGGGAGGGGGAGGGACGGGATGGGGGGCGGGGAAGCGGCTCTCGTGGGTGCTAAGCCAGGCATCAAGCCAGGCATCAAGCTGCTGGCAAAGGCTGGGCCAGGAGCCACCTTGTGGTGCTGCAGGAATGCATGGGCCACCGCGCGCGGATCAGCATGCTGTCAGTCGTGTGCATCAGGGCGTGCATGGGTGGCAAGGTTGCTGGCACAGCTCGCAGCTGTTATTTTTGCCCATGTGTATCTGCATGAAACCGGATGCACGCGGAGTGGTGTGGATGTCTCGGACCTTGCTGTGTAAACAGCATCCAGTGGAAACGCTTACGGCAGCCAGCCGGCAGCTGTCTCGAAAGTCCAGCACTGTGCAGTGATGGTAAGGCAGCAGGGCATCTAGAACTGGGCATGGCGCCACTGCCTTGCACAAACCCACAGCATGCGCGGCGGCATGCATGCTGCGCGCTGGCGCAATGAGTGAGTGTGCTGGGGCTTGATGACAGGTGGTGGTGTGCACTGCCCAGAACGCAATTCAGGAACATGTAAGGCACGCAGAAACGATTAACATGTGGCGGGGCGCCAGCGATGCGCGAAGTTTGAGCCTGCAGAAAGCTTTCAGTACAAACCAGTCGGATGCAAATGGATCCAACGGGATAAACTTGCCCCCGCGGGCGTCCTTTGAAGTGCCAGATGAACTAGCAGAACAAGTGCAGAAGAGACTTGCAAATAGTCGACTTAGCAGCACATACTCGCAGCCCAAGACATCTGTTTTGGCCAATGTGGCGGAGTTTAGGCGGCAAAGCCTTCCAGCGGACCTTTTAGCTTACGAGGAATGGAGGGTGGGTGTTGTGTGCAAATACAGCTATAATCACGCGTGCTGAACGCTGAGCTAATCACGGGGGTGCACACGCTGGCGTCCTGCGCGCAGCAACGATTCCCATGTGCAAACCAGCGCTTGGATGAAATCAAGGCCACGCTCAAGGGCAAGCGCCTGGCTGTGTTTCTGGACTACGATGGTGCGTCCATGCTGACTACTTTGTATTTGCATGCAACAACCCCAGTGTCAACATGAGCTTCCATGGCGTGCACCCTTGCAGGCACGCTGACGCCGATCGTCTCCAATCCTGACGAGGCGCTCATGTCACAGCAGGTGCGGAGCCATGGAGCATGCATGATGCCCATGCACCAGGGCCAACATGCCAAAGGGCAAAGGGTGCTTTCCAGACATCGCCATGGTCATGACGCAGCTCATTCCGCTATCTGCTGCAGATGCGGGACGTGGTTCGCGCACTGGCGCAGCAGTTCCCCACGGCCATCATCAGTGGTCGCGGACGCGAGAAGGTCGAGAATTTTGTGCAGCTCAAGGAGCTGTACTACGCGGGCAGCCACGGCATGGACATTGCAGGCCCCTCGGTAAGGCCGAGAGCTTTTGTGCCAGCTCAAAATAGCACGTACTGCACGCTGATGTGGCACACGGTGGCGGTGCTCAGGCAGGGCGCCGCGCACGCAGCAACAGGCCTGGTCAGGTGCCATGAGGGATCTACATGGCCCTGGGAGCAGCCACGCGACCAGTGGCAGTGTTCATGGCGCGAGCCATAGCAGCACACGAGGCGCATGGCGCACATGCGCAGCATGCGGCGAGCACAGCATGGCCCCACCAGCGCATGGCCGCCCGTATGCAGCATGGCAGACGCACAGTGCAGTGGAAAGAGGGGGCGTGTGTTTGGGGTAATCAACACCTATGTTCAGCAGAGGGCCGCAGCCCAACAGCAAACCAGCCTGCTTGCGCAGCTGTGCACGGTGTTCAGCAGGGGGGGTCCAGCTCATGTTGCTCCGTGTACGGCACCGCACAAGATATTGGGTGGTGGCGGTAGTGGTGGCAGCAGTGGTAGCTGCCCAGGGACCCACCAGAGGCCATGGCATGCATAATCCAACCATGCACCCGCTGCACAGCCTATCCAGCTGGATGTGGCCATGCGCGCACACACGCACGCACCATAAACCCCACATGTTCACCCTCACCGTCTTTCCGCCTACCCCAATCGGCCCGCATGCGCAGGCATTTGACGGCGAGGCGTGGTGCTCGTGCGTCGACTCGTCGTTCCAGCCCGCCGCGCACTTCCGGCCCCTCATCGATGACATCTACCGCCAGCTGTGCGAGCGGTGCGTGCGGCTGGCAGGTGGTGCTTCTGCTGCGGCCATAGCTGTCACAGCTGCCGCGGGCAGCGGGCCTGGGAGCGTCAGGGGCCCTGGACAGTGTCCCGGGTGGTGGGGCCGGGGCCAAAGGGCAGGGCCGAGTCTGTGCATGTGGCTTCAGCCATTGGCCAGCAGAGGCATGGCATGGCATGGGGTGGGGTGGGGGATGGGCTGGATGGATGAAGGGTTGGGGAATGGGCTGGATGGGTCGGTAGGTGGGGGGCGGGAGGGAGGGCAATGAGGCGGCCGCCATGCACGTGCGCATGGCACAAACCGGATGTCGACCAGCTCATGCTCTCTAGGGGCCGCTGGGTGTGACGTGGCATGCTGAAGGGCACGTCCCTGATGACGTCATGAGGTGCCATTGTGCCCTCCCACGCACCCCCCTGCCTGCCCCGCCGATGCCATGCGCTTCCACCCGGTACCTGCAGACACCACTCGCGCATGGCATGCCAAGCCACACCACACCTCACCACACTGCACCTGACCACGCACACCTCACCTCAGGCTGTCGTCCATCCCCGGTGCCAGCGTGGAGCACAACACGTTCTGTGTGAGCGCGCACTTCCGCAACTGCGAGGGCGACGACTGGGAGCGCGTGGTGGCGAGCGTGGAGGAGGTGAGGGCCCCACAATGCAGCAGGGGAGAAGAAGGGGAGAAGGGGGGGAGAAGAAGGGGAGAAGAAGGGGAGGTGGGCCATTGGGGCGCGTGGGGCTTGGAGAAGGATTAGAAGGGCGAGGGGGCATGCGACTGCTTCTTTGGAGAAGGGGGGGGAGGCACGGGCGGCCGCAGGTGGGCCATGCGGGTGTGGGTGCGGCGGCTTGGCGTGCGCTGGTGTTCTCATGCACGCGCGCATGTGTGCTTGCGTCCACACAATCCACTCTAGAGCACCCTGTTTGTCCCCATTGCGGACTGTGGTTGGGGCAGGTGTAGCCAGTGGTCCTGCCCCACCCCTCATCCCCAGTCCCCCAGGCACAGCCCTTGGTGGAGTCCAGTGCCACCTGTCTGTCCAGGGGCAGTAGCCGTCCCCACCCCCAGTACTGCCAGTACCATGTCTCACCACCAGTGCCACCGTGCCCCATCACCCATGTCACCGCCCGCAGGTCGTGTGCTCGTGCCCTGAGCTGCGCATGACGCGGGGGCGCAAGGTGGTGGAGGTGCGTCCCAAGGTGGACTGGCACAAGGGCACCGCGCTGGACCACCTGCTGGGTGTGCTGGGGCTGCGGGGGGCGGGCGATGTGGTGGCGCTGTACATCGGAGACGACCACACGGATGAGGACGCGTTCC
>BDCZ01000433.1:13804-52114 GCA_001662365.1 Chlamydomonas applanata | reverse complement strand
AAGCTGCGCGGCGCCACGGGAGGCCGCCTCTAGAACTTTATAAGGCACGTAGGCTTGCATTCGCGCTGCTGCTGCCGATTTCAGCGTTGCTGCTGCGAGAGAAAATTGTGCTGAAACATTGTGCTGAAAAAGCTCAAAATTGAGCTGACCCCAAGGTGTGGCACACATTAACTCATGCAAACTGGTGCACATCAGTGAAACGGGTCTTCCAACCCACGTTATCCGTTTGTTTCGGTGTTGCACAGCTCTTGAAACAATCAAACACCAAAACCCTAGCCAAACCCTGGCAACTCCTGATTGCGCTGACCCCAAGGTGTGGCACATATCAACTCATGCAAACTGATGCACATCGGTGAAACCGGTCTTCCAAGCCACATTATCCGTTTGTTTCGGTGTGTAGCGTACCGCTATAGATCTGCTTACTAGATGATTGGTGAGCTGGGCACCATAAGCCCTGCTCACCAATTATGCTGCTGTTTCTGTTCCGCCTCGCTTTGCTCTTTTCCTGCAAGGAGGGTCGGCCTCGGCCGCGTGCGCTGTTTTTCCGGTGTGCGCTGTGCTCTTCCCTGTGTAACCTTAACCTTAACCATAAGCATCAAGACCTATTGGAATTCGGTACACTGGTATCGCAGCCTAATAGTCTCAAGCTAGGCCCTTGGGAAAGGCAACTTGAGATTAGGAGGTTAAGGTTACACAGGGAAGAGCACAGCGCACCCCGAAAAAACAGCGCACGCGGCCGAGGCCGACCCTCCCTGCAGGAAAAGAGCAAAGCGAGGCGGAACACAAGCAACAGGAGAAGGAAAAGGGTTAAAGGAGGTCCTAGGTTCGAATCCCATAGGCACCAGAACCCTTGATGCACTAGTAGCCAGACTTGGCAGCGAGGACGCTTGCTACTCTAGCTGGGGGAGAGTGTAGCGTACCGTTATAGATCTGCTTACTAGATAAATGGTGAGCTGGGCACCATAAGCATCAAGACCTATTGGGATTCGGTACACCCCCACCCCGGCCCCAGCTGTATAGGCTGCACACGGCATGCACCCCGGCAGCTCATGGCACCCTGGGGCGGCTTACCAAACGCCCATACGCACCGGCACAGCGCATTTTCCCAAAACCGTGGCCCAGCTCATCACCACCATCGCCGAATCCCTGCCAGTGGCTGGATGGATGGCTGGGCCTGTGGTTGTGGCAGCAACAGTACCTGCAACAGTACCTGCAGCAGCAGGCAGTACAGCGAGCACTAGTCAGCCAAACCTTGGTCACACTTGGGGGCAAGCATGCTTGCCCTCATGCCGCCCCATGCACACGCACGCGCCATGGCACCAGCTGCGCCGCAGGTTTTTAAAACCCACCCGCTCCGCCCACCTCCTGACCCTTCCCCGGCCCCAGCTGCATAGGCTGCACACAGCATGCATACGGCATGCACCCGGGCAGCTCGTGGCACCATGGGACGGCTTACCAGACGCCCATATGCACCGGCACAGCCCATTTTTCCCACAACCGTTGCCCAGCTCATCACCACCGTCGCCGAAACCCTGCCGGTGGCTGGCTGGATGGCTGGGCTTGTGGCTGCGGCAGCAGCAGTACCTGCAGCAGTAGTACCTGCTGCAGCAGGCAGTACAGCGAGCACTAGTCAGCCAAACCCTGGTCACACTTGGGGGCACGCCTGCTTGCCCTCATGTGACCCCATGCACACGCAAGCGCCATGGCACCAGCTGCACCGCAGGTTTCGGACACCCACATGCCGCGCACACTCACGGCACCCTGCACACGGCACGCACCCATGCAGCTCGATGCACCCAGCGGCGGCTGGCCAAAAGCCTGAACGCAGCTGCACAGCCCACCAAGTCAACCCTACGGAGCTGCTATGTGGCTCTGCTCTATAGGCACCATGCTCACACGCTGGTTCATGGCTGTGGCAGCAGCAGTAACTGCAGCACCAGGCGGTACAGCCGGCACGTGCCAGTCAAGCCGTGACGGTCAAGTAGGGGTTGCATGGGGCCAGGTGGCATGACGACCAGGGCGGTGCGCGAGGGGCAGGGCTCCACAAGCAGCTACAAATGTCCTGTCCGCCGTGCTGTGGCGCTGGGTCGCGAGCTTCAGTGCTGTCATCCCTGCTTTGCACCCCATGCAATGTTTCTTATGATGATGGGTCACCCCATGGGTGCGGGTATGCTGTGCAACTATCGTACACCATCAGCACACCGTGGTTTGTGGATCAACATTGTGTTCCGCTCCGCCTATGGCCAAACAATCTGATCTTCGTTCAGCAATCTTCTGGACCTTGCATCCCCCACATGTCCTTGCCTCCATTTTTGAAAACATGGCGAGCACACCGAATCAGGATTGAATAAACCCTAGAGCAGTACCGGGTGTGATCGTTCCCGTTTTTTCCCCATGATGTTTGGCGATAATGCAGCCCAAAGGTGCTGCGTTTCAAGCACAGCTGCAAGGCGCTGAAACCATGCGCAGTGGCGAGTAGCCGCGGCTGTTCATTTTTTCTGAAGGACGCGTTCCCTTGCGAGTAGCATCCACGCAGCACAAGCATGAATAATATGAAAGCTACATATCTGCAGCTTGGCGCGTGTATGGTGCTCCTCCTGCTCCCCCATGCTTGCATGGTAAGTCAGCAGGTGGCAAACGCCCTGGTTACCATTGATGCTGAGCGATGCATAGCTAGCATTGGTGCTTATGCAACGGATCGGCTGCACACAGGCCCGCATGATGAAGGATGGCTCAGAGCAGCAGCGAGAGCCTATTGTGCTGAAGTCGATCGACGATTTGATAGGTGCGGGAGGTGGCTGGTGCATTACCTGCCCTGCAACATGAGCGGTGTGCGAAACGCACTTGGGCCATGGCCCAAAACTGGTTTTGCGTTCCGCGCTCACTGAGGTTATGTGCCATAAAACCTGCGCATACTGGGCTGCATCCCTTTACCCCCGGCATAGGATGCGTCAGTGTGCGGGTTCTGGTGCAAACGCAGCCTATCGCAAGCTGGTGTTGCCAGCCATGACGGTGCACTCACCCAGCTGCTTCCTATCCGCGATCGGCGCGGTCTTGGGCGTGCTTCATGAGCCCTGCCTGCCCATGCACACACGCGTTAAAATGCTTGCATGGTACGCTGTACGTGTTTGCTGCCGTGCGCTGCAGCCCTTGTGCCCCGCATGTCAGAGTCGCTGTGTGCAGCTGCAGGCAAGCGCGGGGGCAATGCAAGCGTACACCCTCGTGAGCACGACACGGACGACATACAGGCGCCCGCAGGAGGCAGCCCTACTAGCTATACAGCTGCCAGCGAGGAGGGGGTTAATAGCTATGATGAGGAAGCACCCGCAGCAGCAGCAGCAGAGCACGAGGCTGCGGGTGCCGCGGCACTCCTGGGCTACGCGCATCAGCCGTACGTGTGGCGTGATGCGTGGGCCGAGGACGGTGACGGCGGCGATAGCGGGCTGGGCGGCTATGGCCGCGAGCTGCTGCAGTCGCGCCGCACCCGGCGTGACATCACCTTCACGATGCGCAACTTACCACCTGCCTTCCTGGCTAACCGCACAGCGGTGCGCGTGCGGGGAGGAAAAGGTGTTGAGGGATCCGTGAACGACTGGCACCCACGACACGTCATAGCCATCTGGCGCAGGGCAGGACAGCCAGCATCTAGCCAGCCGCCATGCGCACACTGCTTGCATGTTTGCGTGTGCGCGCAGGTGGCATCACTGCAAGCCGCGATCCTGGGCCGGCTGCTGGTGCGGCTGAGCCTACCCGCATCGCTGGTCAGCTTGCTGCAGCCGCCGATGCCACCCGTGCCGCCGCCGCTGGACCCGGTCACAGGTGTGCTTGCATTTGAGCACCTAAACACACACGTCCACGCAGGCACAGAGGAGCCCTCACCACATTCTTCCCAAGTGCATGCCATGTGCAGCAGGTGCATGCGCGCCGCAGCACACCACATGCAGATCCTGCATCTGCGCTGGCCGCTCACCTTGCAACCCCCTCACCAACCCCCTAACCCTTTTCCTGTCCCTTCCCTGCTCCTGCTCGTGCAGGTCCCAGAGCATGGGGTGCAGACAAGGTGGCTACTGGCAGCCGGCTGGCTCGCTACATGAGCCTGGTCAAGTGCGACTACGACTCACCCACGGGCGTCAAGCAATACGCGTGCAGCCTGTGAGTGGCCGAGGGGCAGGAGAAGGAGAGGTGGAGGTTGTGCGGAATGTATGGGTCTCTGTCTGCTGGTGGTCGAGCAGCGCATGTATGAGCCACACCTGGCAGCTGCTACTGCTGGTGGGGGCGTGCACAGGAGTGCACCCAGCTGGTAGGCCAAGACGCACGCGCCACTGCAAAGCACTTGGCTGCACATCACCCACCGCTCACCTGCCAGCGCGAACCTGCCCTGCGGCCATGCGTTGTACACCTGCAGCTGCTTCCGTGACGGCAGCGCGGCGATTGGTTCATTCGAGGACACGGCGTATGTGAAGGACATGGTGCTGGTGTCGGCTGACAGTGTGTTGGGGGGCCTGGTAGTCACCTTCCGCTCCACCAACAACATCGATCAGGTGCGCAGGCGACTGTGTGTGCTCGGACGCAGCCCGCGTGCAGCTGGTCTTAGAACAGATTGAGCTGCAGGGTGGAGAGGCATGGGTCCAGCCTTCGTGCTGGTATGTCCAGGCGCTATCTGGGAATGGGGCACCCGGGGAGTGCAGTGCCAGAGCACAACAGCTGCTGAAGAGGTGGATACGACTTCCTGCCAGCGTAAAGGCCGATTCAGCCATGCACCCGCACGGGCCCTCCGCATCGCAGTGGATCAACAACGTGATACAGGGTGTGACCGCGCGCACGCCGTTCACCCTCACCGACGGTTCCTCAGGCGGCAGCGTGCACGCGGGTGGGTGGTGGCTCCCTGGCATTGGAGGGCTGACGCCGCCGCACCGCAACCACCGTCTTCAAGCCCGTTGCATGGCGGTGTACAGGGGTAGCCTGCACGCACACATACCTGTATGGGTGCTGAGAGGAACACGGACACGAGGGTGTGACCCGCAGCGCTGCCCATGACCATCACCACCACCTGCAGGCTTCCTGCGTGGCTACCGCGGGCTGCGGTCCGAGATGATCCGCCTGATCCAGCAGGGCGTGGCATCCAACCCCGGGCTGCGCAAGCTGTACATTGTGGGCCACTCGCGCGGCGCAGCGCTGGTGGGTGGCGGGCCTGGGGAATGGGAAGGGCGCCTGAGCTGTGGCCATGCGGGTTCACAGCAATTGGGGCCGCCGAGGGGACGCACGCTGCTCCTACACACATCATCAACACACACCTGCACGTATGCACGCTGCCCCCTGACCCTGCGGCGCCATCACTCCCCAGCCCTCGAAGTAGATGCTGCACGCCCCATCCTCGCACCCCAGGCATCCATCGCCGCACTGGACCTTGCGCGGGGCGGGGCAGCAGAGGCGGGCTTCAGCGGCCCCCTGCAGCTGTGGGCATATGGCCAGCCACGTGCGGGGGACCAGGCGTTCTGCGACGCCATTGAGGCGTCAAGCGCAATTGAGGTGCGGACAGATGTGCGATAGCTGTGCGATGGCGGGCGCTGTGTGGCTGAGCCATGCAGCGGCTACGCCTGTCATGTGCCCACCCGCACCTGACACTATTAGGTTGCCATGCTGTGCAGCTGTGTACTAGCCAGCGTGAGCCTGATGGGCCCTGCGACCTGTGGAGGCAAAGGCCGAGCCCTGCAGCTGCCTCTCGGCCAGCAGCAGCATCCGACTCGCTGGCACTGCGCACCCTTGCACCTGCGTCCACCATGCGCACCGCCTCCTCGCTCTGCCGCGTGTGCAGACGCGGTGGCGTGTGATGTGGCGCGCCGACCCGGTGCCGGACGCGCCGTTGGCGGCCATGGGCTACTCGCACTGGAACCCTACGGTGCGGCTGTCGGTGCCCCCGGATCACCTTGCACAGATGGCGCCCTGCTTTGCCATTCACAGACGTGAGGCCTTGTACCCAATTGTTCCTGGCTGGAAACTCTGAACACCAACTCCCAGACGCAATTGCTGACCGTGCTTGCGCGCCACATCCCACACCCCCTGTGCTGTGAGCTGCAGGTGTGGTATACCCAGGAGCCAACCACGGTGGGTGGTGGCCACAGGCATGGCAGCGTCGCCTGCAGCCTGACCTGCACACTGAGGGGGTTAGCTGTAGGCGCGGCTGCCACAGCGGCGGGCATGGCCGTGCGTGGGGCTGCATGCAAACAGCGCAGCACGCTCAAGGCGTGCATGCAGCAGCGCACCCCATGAGCCCCAAGTTTTACAGGGGATTGCCACACACACCACTCTCTTGCCTGTTCCCTCCTCCTTGCGCGTGCCACCGCAGCTTGCCAGTGTGCTGCTGAATCAGCCGTACAGCTACCTCAAGGTCGCAGATGCCTCCATCTACGTGTGCCAAGACAGGTGACCAGGGCATGCTGCATTCGTGCACGGGCTCCATGCTTGTAGCTGCCCGCGCTTGAGCAGGGGCGTGAAGGCAGCAACAGTCCATACCCAAGGCCCACAGCACCTGGCATAGGGGTGCACGTGTGAGCCTGCCGCCCCTCACAACCATGGGCCCAAGAACGGGCGTCCTCTGGATGGTGTGTGTGTGTGCGTATACTCCTGGGTAATCATGAGCACGCGCCTAGATGTCTAGCTAAACCGCCTGCTTTGAACTGCCCCACACGACCCTCCCTGTGCAGTGCCGCGTACGCATCGGGGTCGTGCCAGTATTGGCGGCTGCTGCCGCTGCAGCTGCTGTCGCCACTGGGATACTATGTGAGTGGCGCCATGCGGTTAACCGCGGCCAGCGTGCTGCACATGTGACAGGCCTGCAGCTGGGCGTGCGGGGTGTTTCTTGAACATATGACACAAGCGTATCCTTGGCTCATGCTTGATAACTCCTGCTGTCATCCCACACGGCCTACACACGCACACACACTTCCCCTCCCTTCACCTCTCTTCGTCTCTTCAGAACGACCACGGCCTGTACTTTGACGTGTCCATGTCGGGGGAGCCCACGTGCCGCAACATCACAGATGCCGACCCGTGCGTGAGCGCGCGCGGCACGCTGTCCTGCATCACCGACGGCTTTGAGGCGCTGTCCACCGCAGTGGGCGGCATCACCCTCCCACGCATCACCATCAACGTGCCTGACGCGATTCGTGGCAGTGTGGATGTGTCGTTCCTGGAGGGTGCGTGAAGCTGGGGGTCTTGGGGTGGGACGGGTGCATGAGGGAGGGGATAGCTGATGCAGCGCTGTGGGCTGACGGGAGACAAGAGCTTGGTGCCTCGCTCCAGACTTATGTGGGGTGACCATGGCTTGGCGCGCCATGCCATTTACATCAAGGTCGTACACATGGCGGCCGACATGGCCCCGCGCTAACGGCTTGCCAATACTTACCTCTCTTGTGGTGGACCCTGCCCCCACTGCACCCGGCCCTACCACCCATCTCCCGCCCACAGGCTTTGACCCTAACTTCCTCGTGCGCTCCGCGCAAGGCTACATCAAGCAGGCGGGCGTGCAGCTGCAGTGCCGGCTGCCCATCTACAGCTCCGACGACATCTTCAGCCGCAACCTGCGTGAGCCGCTGCAGAGCGTGAATGGCGACCTGTGTACGCGGCTACCCATCCCACGTGGTGACGAGCCAGGAGGCGGTGACTTTTACCTGCTGGGCGCGTACCGCGCGTCTGCCCCGCCCAATGACACCGGCGCCGGCGACACGCCCATTGGTGCGCCGCCTTGCATCAGGCACTGTGTGTGCACTTTGGGTTTTTTTCTGGGAAGCAGCTGCCTGTGCTGCCTTGCACGCTGGCCCTGCCGCCGCACCACTGCACTTGCTGGTGTGGGTGTGCACTGAAAGTTGTACATGTGTGCACGCGGTGCGGCCGCGGTGTGCGCAGGCGGCCTGCGGCGCCTCCAGATGCAAGCCAAGCTTGCGAGCATGGGCTTTGCGGTGTGCGCGGTGGTCAACCCGTAAGTGATGGCGCTGATGGCAGGGGCACAGCTGCTGCACAGCAGCTGAGCGGCAAGCTCCAGGTGCCATGCGGGACGAGGGGAGCAGGGGAGCTCCCAGTTTGACAGCATACTCTGGCGTCTGGGATTGACAGCTTGAAGGCGCCCCACATGCCGCACATGAGAAGCGACCATTCAACTGATCACCACTTTTCGTTGCATTGCCCGGCCACATGACGATGGGTCCTCCGCCTCACATCCCGCTGGTCACCGCTGTGCGTGCATGCAGCTGCCCACCCAACTTTGACTTTTACATGGCGTTTGAGGGCCTGACGGCGCGGTGGGGCCTCAACCCCAACAATCCTGCGCAGTCATCCGCGGGTTCAGTGGGCGCGGAAGTGTTGCTGACAGGTGGGCGGGTGGTGCACTCAGATTGGCACTTTTGTTGGAGGGTGGCATTTTGGGGCCGAGGGGCTTGGGCCGGAGGCTTGGCAGCCCTGTGGGTGTGGATGTGGCTGGCTGGGCCTCAGGCACGTGGGGAGCCGCACACCCGTCGCATTGATGTCAGGGTGGGCTGCAGGCAGTCACGTGCAGTGCATCTGTCGCAGCAGCCCCACTGCGAAGCAAATCTGTTTGCACGCCCACCCGTACACCTGTCGCCATGCAGGCCTTGGATTTTCGCTGAACGGCCGTGTGCGACTGCCATCCAACATCAACCGCGCCGTTTTCTGGTGGGTGTTGCGCCTGTGGCTGCCCCTCTGATTGTGAACGCGTAAGGGCACCTGTACCGATGGGCATCGGTGCTGCATGTGTGAGACAGCCTCACGACCACAGGCAGCGCAGCACCCCTCGGGGCCCCCGCCATAGGCAACAACCACAGTCTGCTCCAAGCCGCTGCAGCATAAAGTGCCGGCCTCCTGCATATCCTGACTGGTGGCACCACCACTGGCGTGCACCCATGGGCCGCAGGGACCAGGACACCGGGTTCGCGGGCGCTGCGGACACGTCCAGCGGCATCAGCGCTGCGCCTGCGCCCACTGGCCACATCTACCTGGGGGGCGGCCTGGCCATCAGCCTGGCTGGTTCACTGGCCACACCCGTGACCATGAACATCAGCGACGGCTACGTGGTGGTGGACCTGAAGGGTGCTATGGGCTCCGCCTCCCAGTCCACGGGCGAAGGCTTTGTGCTGGAGATGGGCGGCACCCTGGGCAGCCTGCCGCAGGTTGTGACACCGGGAGGCATGTCGCTGGGGCTGGACACAGCAGCGGCCCCTACACAGGCCGTGCCTGTCGTGGCTGGTGCGCGGCTCAGCTACGTGTCGGGCTCCAGCTGGGACCTGCAGGGCAGCGTGACAGGCCTGGTGTTCCCTGACGCGCTCTCCTCGCTGCTGGGGGCGCTGAGCAAGGGCGGCGCTGGCCGTGTGCTGCGTAACGCGCTCAACATTGACACGAGCCAGCCGCTGCGCATTGATGCCTTTGTGAGTCATAGACACACGCTGTGGGCGGTGGTGGCGGCAGCGCTGGCTGGCTGCCAGCTGGATGGTGGCTGCATTCTGATGGAGGGCATGTGGGGGCATGTGGCAGCGGGGTGTTGACTGTGCATGCCAGGTGCTGCTTTGCCGCTTGCTGCACACACGCTGATCCCCGCCATTCCTCCCTGCACGCACGCAGTTCCATGCCAAGCCGGACAGCGTTGCGCTGCTGATGCGCACGCCCCGCCTCGCGTTCCGGCCAGGGGTGTGTGTGCACTAGCCTGTGGGGCCGGTTCAGCGGCTGTAAGGCACAGTGACACAGCGGCATCCAGCGTGCAGCATTCTGCTTGGTATGCTTCGCAACCTCCGTCCCCCAGCCACAACCAAACTTATCAACGTGCTTGCATCAGCAGATGGTGTGCAGGCATGGGTGTGCTGTTGTGTCCTGACCGCTGCCCCACCATTGCCTGTGGCTGCAGACCGTCGGCTCCACCAACATCGGCTCCGTGCTCGTCACGCTCGGCGTGCTCGCCGACTCGAGCTCGCTCATTGAGGGGCCCGCTGCGTTCTCGGTGCGCGCGGGCGCCTAGCCCCACCCACCCATTCTTCATGCATCTCGCACACTGCAGCTGCCTGCATGCCGCTCCTGCCCGGCCCTCCTGTGCGTGTCTGGGCCTGCAGGCAGTGGCGTGCCGCCACTGACCGCTGGCAACGACAGCACACACCTTCCAACCCTGAACCTCAGCTCCTTGCCTTCCTGCCACGGCACAGGTCAAGGTGTCTGGGCTGTCTGGTGGCACCGTGTCGGTGGAGGTTGGGCTGTCATGGGGTGGGCTGGCCATGGTCTTCAAGAGCTGCTCGGTGTGTGAGAGCACGCTGACATGCACGTTGTGTATGCTCCTGTATGACCCTTCCGTTTGTTCAAACACGGGTCAGCAAGGACGATCAAACCAGGATCCATGTGCGTGGTTGCATAGCAAGTGTGAGGCCCGTCAGGCAACCAGAACACGGCACAATGTGCCGACATACATTCATCAGCCTGACTCACTTGCATGTCACACTGCTGCCTGGGCGCTCCTCACATGTGCAGGCCACTGCGGCAGCAGGCGACACGCGCGCCTGCCCCACTGGCACGCGCTGCCTGCTGGGCGTTGTGTGCGTGGAGCCGCTGCCGCCCGGCTTCCCCTGCTCCGCCGACACTGACTGCGCCACCAACATGTGCGGCCTCCAGGGCAAGAAGGTGCGGCGGAGGTGGCCTGAGCTGTCTGCTGCCGGCTGGCACCCAGCAGGAGCAGCGGGAGGGGTCAGGAGCCTAGAGGGCATGGGGTGCAGGTGCATGCAGTCCAATCTAGTGGTCCTGTGTTCACGGCTCAAGACATACTTGATCGCCCACACACACTTGAGCCCCCCATCCTAGCTCCCCAAACGACATACCGTCACCCCGGGCGCGCAGAACCCCGCACTCCCCGTGTGCGGCGCATGCTTTGACAACGCGGACTGCGCCAGCGGAACCGTGTGCAACGGCATCGACGCGCGCACGATCCGCCAGATCGCTGGCTTGACCGGCCTCTTTGACGGCACCTCCACCAAGCCCGGCTTCAGCCTGGCCGACTACCGCACCCTGTACACGTGCACGCAGGAGCGCAGTGAGTCAGGGGGCCGCGTGCAGTGCTGCGCGGCTGTGTCTGGGCTGGCTTGGGCCGGGCTGCACAGCCTCAGGGCGGCTGTGTGTGCTATGTGGGGCTGCAATGTACCCGAACTGAGCCACCACTCCTGCTGCCTGCCTCCTCACACCACCACACTGGCTCACCCTTCATACTCTCCTACATCCTACCCCTATCCACCTGCCTGCCCACCTGCCCCTCCCCTGCAGCTGTCAACGCATGCCCGCTGGCAAGGGACCTGTCATGCATCGACGCCGTGTTTGGGGCGTTGACGCTCCCCACCAGCTCGTTCCCCACCTTCAATGCGCCCGGTTCCCCGCCCATCTCCATGTTCCGCTTCTTCGACCCACAGTGGCTGGCCGACGTGGCCAACAGCTACCTGGATGACATCAAGGCGCAGCTCTCGTGTGCGCTGCCCATCAAGACCGGCGTGCAGATCACCGACCCCGCCTTTGCACTCAACGCGCAAACGGACGGCGCGTGCAGCCGGCTGCCTGTCGATGCTATGACCAGCTACATCGTGGGCGCGTTCAATGGCACCGTCCCCGCGCTGCCCAACTTTGGGGGGCTTGCCAACTTCACGATCCTGCAGCGCACGCGTGCGTCCCTGCAGGCACTGCTGGGCACTGTACGACTGTGTGCCGCCATCAACCCTTGCACCAATGACTACCTCATCTCACTCGCCCTTACACGCGGCCTGGACATCCAGCTCGGCACCTCCGTTGCCCTCACCCTGTCCGCCAACCCGCGCATTTTTGCGTTCTCAGAGCGCGGCCTGCTGCCGCTGGCTGGCAGTGTGCCGCTGTGGGACGCGGAGGCGCGCGTGGCTGGACCCCTGGACCCCTCGATTGGCCCTGTCTCACGCGCCGACGGCAACGTGCTCATCACCGCCACGGACCTGCAGCTGGGCATCAACACGGGGCGCATGTCGTTAGGGGTCAACGTGAGCAACGCGCAGGTGTGGTCGGCAGGGCTCACGCGCGGCGCGACCGTGGTGTATGTGGAGCTGACGGGGGTGCGGCCCCAGCTGACGCTGCCTGGCTCGGCTGTCGCGCCCGACCTCTCCAGCAGCGGCCCACTGCCTTCAACCCTGAGCATGGACTTAGCGCTGCTGGCGGAGGTGGGATCCGCCACCGACTACGATGTCAAGGCGTCCCTAGGCTTCAATGTCGCGCTGGGCACAGTTCTGTCCATCTTCCCGGCCTCCATCTCACGCAACCTCACGCAGCTGCTGGTGCCACTGTCCACCGACCCCATCACTGTGCGCCTCGACGTGCACGTCAACCCACGCACCGTCGCGGTGGGGCTGCGGCTGCGCAACCTCGCGGTCGGCCTGGGCAGCGTAGCAGGCATCAACATCACGGCCCGCCTCGGCATCAACCCGCGCTTCACGGGTGCGCATGGGGCTGCACATACACAGTTGCACGGCCAGGTGTTGTGTGCGTGTGATGGCCTGGCCCACAGCAGCGGCCTGCTCCTCATGATACTCCCCTGCACACACATGAAGATGGCATTCATGCATGCTGGTCTGGCGTGGCTGCGCTGCAGGTGACCTGGCGGTGACTCTGCGTGTACCGCTCGCTGGCGGGAACCCCGTGCTGGGGCTGGGCCTCGGGTCCAACGTGTACTTTGAGATCACGCCCTGCTCACGCAACAGCGTGAGTGTGCCTGACCTGCCGTTGGAAGGCCTGGCTGACTTGAGGCACAGGCAGCCTAGGTGTGCCTGGAACATATGCAGTTGTTGATTGCCTGTGACCAGAGGCATGCTGTGCACAAGAAGCGCCATAACCTCGTAAGAGCTCAGCAAGCTGCCAGGACACTGGCCGCCTGACCGTGCATGCCAAGAGTTTTACCCCCAGTGAGGCTGCTGTTACCCCTGCACTACAGGACTGCCCCACCCCGGGTCATGTGTGCCTGCTGGGCTTCATCTGCTCCGATGGCCTGCCCGACGGCCTGCCCTGCATCGACGACACCGACTGCAGCTCGCAGCTGTGCGGCACCAAGGGCAAGTCGGTGCCCGCGCTGCCCGTGTGCGGCCGCTGCTTTTCCAAGGACGCGTGCACCAACGGTACCGCGTGCAACGGCGTGGACCCGCTCACGCTGCGCAACATCCCGCGCCTGGCCAAGAAGATCGCCGACAAATCCATCTCCTTCACCGACCTCACCTCCTTCTACACCTGCACCCCCGCCCCCGTGGTCAACCAGTGCCCTGCGCCCGACGACCTTGCGTGCATTGGCAAAGGCCTCGCGCTGCTCACCATCCCCACCGACAACGTGCCCACGCTGGACGCGCCCGGCGGCGTGTCCCTGTTCAAGGCATTTGACCCCGCGTTCCTGGCCGACATGGCCAATGCGCTGCTGGACAACCTCAAGGCAGAACTCATGTGCGCGCTGCCCATCTTCAAAGGCTCCGACATCATCGCCCCCGGCTTCAAGCTCGCCAACGCGTCGCTGGGCGCGTGTGCCAACGTGCCGGTGGCCTCGGGCAAGTCGTACGTGGTGGGCGCATTCTCGGCGCGCGCGCTGGCGACCCTGCCACTTGGCTCGTTGCCCGTCGCCAATGCCACAGCAGATAACATCCGCAACACCATCGTGCGCGTGCTGGGCAACCTGGGCCTGTGCCTAGCATTCAACCGTGAGTAGTAACGGTATGGGGATGTGGCAGGTTGGGCTGGGCGGTGGGCAGAAGCGGGCCAGGGGGTTGTGGTGGGCCAGCAAAAAAGCAAACTCTGTGCGTGGTCGTGCCAGGTGCTGGTTTAAATGAAATCCAGCTGCATGCAGCGCAGATGCCACTCGTCCTGCCCTGGATGATCACTGATCCCGTCCCTGATCGGCCCCCTGGCCCACCTATATCAACTCCCTCCACCCCAGTTCCCGATTTACTGGACATGAATCCCCCCACGCGTGAGCGCACCAGACAGAATGCCCCCCGTCTTCTTGGTGTGAACGCAGCCTGCTCCATTGACTTTTCGCTCGGCCTCGTCAATGCCAACCTCTCGCTGTCTCTGGGCGCTGGCACCGTGCCTTCCAGCGTCGCGTTCAGCGCCGCCGTGCAGCCCACAAGCGTAGGCTTTTCGATGGGCGGTGCGCTGCCCGTGGAGACAGTGGCGTGGTGGGATCCAGCTGACCCCGCACCGGCCACCTCCCCTTTTCCCGGCGACTCTCTGGACGCCAACTTCGTCATGCGGGGTGCGCGGGGCTGCGGTGTAGGGCACAGGAGGGCGTACGGCGGCGGCTGGGACATAGGCCTGCTGAGTGCGGGGCGCACATCAGGGCGCTCTATCTGCTCTTGGTTGGCTCTACCATCAGTTATCCCATATTGGCCAGAGTCCAAACCATGCACCTTGGGTGCATCTCAGCTGTAGCTATGCGGCTGCAGGCGCAGGCACGGATGGCGATCATGTATCACCCCTCACATGTCTAGGCACCCCTTTCATGCATCACCCCGTGTAACCCTGCCTGCCCTTGCCTGCTGCGTATCTCTGGCCTGTATCCTTGCCCACAGCCACGCTGCAGCTGTCGCTCGCTGTGAAGAATGCAAGCAACCCATCCCAGAACCGCATGAGCGCCACCTTTGACGGCGCCGCCCAGCTGGCTGTCTTTGGCGCGTTTGGCAGCAGCAGCGGCAGCAGCAGCAGGCGGCTGCGCCAGGCCGGCGCAGGTGTCGGCTTCTACGCTGCTGTCACCGGTGTGCCCACACTGCGCATCGGCTCCGCCACACTGGACCTGGCATCCCTCGGCGCACAGCTGACCACGGGTGGGTCAGCCAGCTGGGCATGGGGCGGGTGGTGGCAGCAGCGGGGATCACGCGGGATACAAACTGAGGGCGGAACAGGGAAGAATGTTTTGCTGGCTTGGTTCAGGGAGATTGGCAAAAAGGGTTCCCCAGTCTGGCGCTGCACTTGGTTCAGGGTGGTGGTGCCTTGTGGTTTTGATGCCAGGTCAGTGTGCCGGTCCAGTAATGCTGCTGCTCCAGCAGTCACCTCTACCCCACTGCCCCCTTCACATGCCCACGCACACATCTGCGTGCACTCATGCAACGCTGATACCACTTGGTGTGTGCGCGTGTCACACCGTGACGCATGTGCAGGTCTGTACTACCAGGGCGAAACGTTCAAATTCATGTTCACCGTGTCGACGCCACTGGCACGCATGTATAACATCCTGCCCGCGGTGCGCAGCCTGGCTCTGTTACTGCTAGTCATTTGCTTAGTTTACAATGGTGCCGTCATCCAGACCTGCTGCCCTGTCCAATACCCAGATCTCAACCTTCAGATCATCAGCCTGAAGCCAATCATCCTTCAAACCCCATGCTCAGGAGCGGAGGGGGTGTGCGTGGGGACGAGCATGGCTTGTCTGCATCACACATGGGGCTGGTGCGATTAGCAGCAGCACCACTAACTGCCTTCCGTGCTTGAAGGGTGCGGATGATCAGACTGCCCAACATGCGACGTGTGTTGCTCGATTCTGCAGGGGATCCGCGCAACCGTGGCCCAACTGCTGGTCCCCCTGTCAACTACGCCCAGCTCACTGGAGCTCTATGTGGGTGCTGCTGACAGGTCTGCTGTTGTGTGGGTGATGGGGCCCCTGCATGCGGCAGACATGTATCTGCGGCGTGTGCCGCCTGGATAGTTTGAGGCTTGCCTTGCTGCTTCCCATGAGCTTCAGTACTCATATGCCCTGTGTCTCTCCAGTGGTTGACCACTTGCACCGATTGACCACTGCTTGTGCCGCATACCCCGGCATGCACCCGCTCAGTGCAAGCACACGAGCCAGCACTCACCTCCCACGCTCCTGCGCCCAACCCCGCAGATCAACAGCGACCCCGACCTCACCGGCCTCTTCCTGCGCGTGCGCAACGCGTCGGTCGGCGTCGGATCCGTGGGCACCACCAATGTCACGTCACTCTTCTCCCAGCTCAAGCTGCCCACCACCTTCACCGGTAGCGTGGGGCTATCCCTCAAGTTTGGGCCGCGGGGAGTGGCCTTCGGCCTCGCCGTCAACACGTTCTACTTTGAGTTTGTGAGCTGCACGAGCGACGCGGACTGCGGCCGCGACCGCGTGTGCGTGCTGGGCGCGCTGTGCACGTCACGGCTACCGCGCTTTGCGCCCTGCGTCTCACCCTCGCAGTGCGCGAGTGGCAAGTGCGGCATCGGCTCCCCAGCAGACGGGCCGGTGCTGCCGGTGTGTGGCGACTGCTTCTCCAAGTCAGACTGCCCAAACACTGGTGACGTGTGCAACGGCCTGGACTTCCGCTCCATGCGCATGGTGAGGGTGCGGGCTGTGCTCAGATCGGGATCACGTTGGATCAGAGTTTGTGTGTGTGTGGGTAGCTGTACACCTCGTAGGTGCATGAGCCTCCCAGCAATTGCTGGGACCCGTGGTTCAATTCCAAATTCAGCATGCGTCTGTCACTTGTGCCGGACGGACCTTGTGTGTGAGGCCTGATGCAATGCTATTCCTCTTATGCCTAATACCACCCACAGATCGCCCAGTTCGCGCTCAAGCTGGCCAACGGCACCCTGGACACGCAGCCGTTTGTCGATTTTTACAAGTGCGGCCCGCAGGTGGTCAACAAATGCCCCACGCCAGGTGCGTGCTCTTTGGCTGTCACCCAACAGGCATGGGCTGATCCTGGTTGCTGCCTGACACGGGGCGAAATGGGGGTCAGGACGTGGTATCGGGGCCCACTAGAGCTGGAGACTGGAGGCAGTAGAAGGAGAGCGGGCAGGGGCACATCTGTTGCAAGATGTCAATGCAGAGGTATCCTGCGGCCATGACTGCCACACCGCTCCATCCTCATGGCACTGCTGCCCATGACCTGCCTGGTGCATTTCTGCATGTGCGCCGCCCCGCAGCTGGCCTGCAGTGCATCACCAATGCACTGGACTCCATCCGGCTGCCCGCCGACACATTCCCCACGTTTGAGGCGCCTGGCGGTGTCAACTTCCTCAAGGCCTTTGACCCCCAGTTCATGGCTGACATGGTGAACCAGGCGCTGGACGACCTCACCGCACAGCTCGCCTGCTCGCTGCCCATCTACACGGGTCGCCAGATCCTGTCCGCCACTGCTGCCATTGCTGCCACCAACAACTTCACCAAGCTGTTCAACGAAAGCGAGGGCGCATGCGTGGAGATGCGAGACCTCGTGCGCCCCGCCAACTCCTACCTTGCCCTCGTGTTCAACTCCAAGCGCCCCATCCCCGACATCCCCCCCTTCAACGCGAACAACTCGCTCACGCAGCGCCTCGACTTTGTAAACAACATTATGGGCAAGGCGCGCCCCTTCACCGTGTGCGCAGCCGTCAACCGTGAGTGGGCCACCAGGGATAGGGGAGCGGGCTGCTTGCTGTGCGCACCGCTACGCGACCGCCGGGCTAGGCGTGCTCCCTGGTATCTGTCAGAGGCTGTGCACGGGAGCCAGCCACTGCCCGCTTGGGAAGGGTTGGGGTGGAGGTGCTGCTCTATCCTGGATGAGTGATGCTGGCTGGCGGCTCCACTTGCGGCGTGCTGCTGCTCTCCCGCCTGCTCCCCACCCCCTGCTGCCACCGCATGCTCAAACCTGCCGCACTCTGCTCTCTAGCTTCGTCTTCTTTTGCACACCCCGCAGCGTGTGCCAACGACTACTTCTTCACCTTCAAGGGCCTCACATTCTCCATCGGCCTGCCGGGTGCAAACGCCACGGGCTCTAATGGCACCGGGGTCGCACTCTCCATCTCCCTCACGCCCCTGTCCTTTGGCTACTCCGACTCCACCGCGCTGTCCATCCAGACAGGCCCACTGTGGGACCCGGCCACGGGCGGCAACCCTGTCACCGCCAACTTCACCACTCGGGTCGTGCCCGCCAATGTCTTTGCCAAGGGCGACCTGGGCCTGGGTGTGGTGCTGCGCGGCGCGAGCTGCCCCAACCGCGCTTGTGTCACCGTGAACTTCACCGGCACCGCCCAGTTTGCATACCGCTTCCGACCGCTGCGCGGCGAGGCCGAGGGCCGCAACTCGCTCTACTTTGCGCTGTCAGGTCGCCCCTCCATCAACATCGCCAACGTCATGGCCCTCAACACGTCGCAGCTCACGGCAACTACCACCGGCTCCACCACCCCCACCCAGCTGGACATCTCGCTGCTCGTCGCGTTTGGCGGCGGGGACGCGGTGGACCTGACCCTGGGCCTGCGGGTTTTGGTGAGGAGGCAGCGGCTGATGAGCGCACACAGCTGCCTGCTTGGGGCTTGTTAGAGGGTTGGGGCCTGCGCTGGCGTGGCGGTGTGGTTCCTGCAGCAGGCTGCTGTTCAGCGCATCGGGGCCACACGTCTTCGTCAGCCACCATGAGCGTGGAGCCTGTGCACCTAGGCAACCTTACACCTAGCACACACAGCCATTTCTAAAGGCACTGCGTGCGCATTTGGCTGCCGACTTGTTGTGCGCTTGCCTACGTTGCAGACACCAATGGTCAATCTGTTCAACGCGCTGGGCGTGGGCCCGGGCAGCCTGGGGCAGCGCCTGCGTCAGCTCATCTTACCGGCCAACAACAGCGCAGTCACGCTGGACATGCAGGTGCGCATGGGGTGACGGGCCTGCGCATGAGCTGCCTGCGCTGCGATGCTGCACTGCACTGGTAACCCCTGGCCCTGGCTTGTTCATTCCGTATGTCGTTGCCCCATGTTTCGTTGCCCTGCCGTTGCCCCGTATGGCCTGCAGCAGCCTGCCCATTGCTGCGTGCATTTGCCATTCCCGCAAAGCTCCCACCATCCACCCACCTATTGATTGCACTGCTCCGACATCCACCCATCGCAGGTGCTGTCGAGCAAGGACACGACTGCGGTGTTGCTGCGACTGGCAGGCATTGACGTGCAGCTGGGCAGCCTGGACGGCGTGAATGTGACGCGCTACCTGTCCATCCTGCGCCTGCCAACACGCTTCACGGGTGGCATGGGCGTCATGTTCCGCCAGCAGGCGGGCGGAAACCCAGCCATCGGCCTGGGCCTTAACGATCTGTACATCGAGTTCAGCAACTGCCTGCGCAACAGCGGTGCGTGTCTGTGGGGCCTTGTAATGCCGAGCGGGGAGCTCGGCCCCCTGCTACGCAGCGGGGGTGGGAGCAGGGGCGGGGCGGCTGCCCATACGCACAGGGGCCAGCTTTGCTGGCCTTAGTCAGTTGAGCTGAAGTTGAGGTCTCATAGCAGCGTGACCATCACTGCAAGTGCATACACCTTGCACCGCCCAACCACTAACATCCCGCCTCCATGTGTGCATCTGGCCGCAGACTGCGGGCCGGGCCTGGTGTGCCTCACCCCGCCCAACCCCCCTTTTGACTCCATCCCAGGCGTGTGCGTTGCGCCGCTGCCGCACGGCATGCCATGCACAGAGGTGCGTGCTCAGGAACGTGCCAGAGCTGCAAGCAGCAGCAGCGGTGTGCACGCTGATGCAACATCCCAACAGATCTCCATGCGCAGCCTCTCACAGCTGCCGCTTCTGTGCGCACATGTGCTGCATGCCACCCTCCCCACTCATGTGCGCAGGACGAGCAGTGCACCAGCGGCATGTGTGGGTTCAAGGGCAAATCGTTCCCTGCGCTGCCCGTTTGCGGGCAGTGCTTCGACCGCAAGGATTGTGCAAGCCAGACCGACCCAGCCACTGGCAAGCCATTTGTGTGCACGGGCGCGGATGTCAGCAGCGTGCGGCTACTGCCCGACCTGGTACAACGGTTGCGCAATGGCACATTGGACACGAAGTACCTGTCCCAGTTCTACAAGTGCGGAGCCAACCCCGCATTTGGCGCGTGTAACAACAAGGGCTCGCTTGCGTGCATTGACGAGCTGTTCGAGTCCATCCCTGACATTCCAGTCGACAAGTTCCCCACGTTCGAGGCGCCCGGCGGCATCTCGCTGTTCAATGCATTCAGTGAGTGGCGTGAATGCGATAGGAATGATTGATACCTCTGTGCATGGGTCAGCTTCCGGGGCGACAAGGTGGGGGCGTTATGATGGGGCAGGGGCCACACGATGCAGGTTGCTTGTATCAGTGCGTGCGTGTCGGTGTCAGTGCAGTATGTCCGCACAGGCCGCACTGCTGGCGATTGTGATGGCTGCATGCCCACGCGTGTGTTCCCTTTGTGCGCCCTCAACCAGCCTGTCTGCCCCTGCCCCTGGCTGTTGTCACAGACCCTCAGTTCCTGGCGGAGCAGGCCAACAATCTGATCGACGACCTCACGGCGCAGCTGCAGTGCTCGCTGCCCATCTACCGCGGCGCCACGGTGAGCATTCTATGTGGTCGAGTAGGGCGACACGTGGGGGGCATGTGTCAGGTGGGGGCAGGGTAACTGGTGGGCGAGGATCAGGAGGATGGGGTTAGCAAACAGGCTGGGGGTGGGGCCGGGGGGTCGGGGCTGGCGGGGTGGAGGGTGGGGGGTGGGGGGGGCTACTATGGCTGGGGCTGGTGGTCACTCTGTCGTTGCTCACGACACCTGGCTGATCCTGTCAAACATGGATATGCTCGCCGCCCACTAATTGTGCACAGATCACGGCAGCAATGCCGCGGCTGGACTCCTCAGGTCGCAACCTGAGTGCATACGCATTCGATCAGCAGCGCGCGTCAGGCGGGGCGTGTGTAGTGCTGCGTGGCGCCATCTCCCCCACCAACTCATACATCGTGGGCGTCATCTCCAACCAGATCGACATCCCCTTGGCCACCACCAGCAGCAACGCCACCACCAACTCCACTATCACCGCCACGCGCCAGAGGCTGACCGCCGCCCTGCGTGCGCTGCCGCCGTACTACTTGTGCGCTGCGCTCGACCCGTGCACCAATAAGTACGCGTTCGCCATGCGCAACCTCACGCTCAACCTCACCCTGCCGCTGCCGGCGTCGGTGCAGCTGCGGGCACTCATCACGGTAAGGCGGGGCAGCGCGGGGGACCGGTTGGGTGGCACTGGGCAGAGCGGAGTGCACCAGGGAGCGCACTGGTGCACATCACTGAAGAGCATGCGCATTGAGGGGCATGCTGACTCTCAGCAGTTTGCACCCGTGTCGTCCTGTTGTGGTGCTTTTGCACTGTGAGAGCAGCGGCAATGCTTGCCCGTCACTCTTCAACCGACCTATGCGAGCAGCCCGCCATACATCCTACGTATGCACCCTCTACCCTGTCGCCCTCGGTCAATACCATGTGTGTGCTTCTTGCCATTTGTGCACCCCTGCGTAGCCTGAAGTGTTGTCGTACGACCAGGACAACGGCATCACCATCATCACTGCTGCCCGCTTCTGGGACACCACCTCACTCTCCACCGTCAACGCCGCCTTTGTGCCGCTCAACCTCACGGGCTCCGCGCTCGTGCGCGCTGACATTGACCTGGCATTGAGTGTGCGCGGGCCGGGGCCCGCCACCACGCCGCCCCGCACGCGCCTCACCTTCCGTGGCGCTGTCGAATTCCTGCTGGGCGGGCTGGCGAGCGCAGACAAGGAGGTCTTCTTTGGTCTGTCGGGCCTGCCCACCCTGGACATCGGCAACCTCACACTGGGCACAGCCGACCTTGCAACGGGCGCCAACACCACCAGCAATGGCAACTCGTCCATCGGCATTGGCTTCTACCTCAAGGTGTGTGCACGCTGCGCTGCGCTGTGCGACCCAAACAATTAAACCACATACATGCCTGCATTGACGGCTGTTGTGCCCTCTCCTCACCTCCCGCTCCCATGCTCCCCATCTCCCCTGGCCCCCACGCTGATCTCCCTTGCCCACCTCCCCTTATTTACTGCCTTGCGGCCTGCAACCTCTGTGGAGACCCCACAACCACAGCAACCGCAGCCGCTGCAGCCACTCACGTGCACGGGGTGGGGTGCATGGCCGGTGCAACCAGCATGCACCCAGCTCGCCACGCGCCAACGGCATCCCTGATGTGCTGGGTGTGCAAGCACTTCCCATCTACCATGTGCCCGCACGCGCAGACGGGCCCTGTACTGAACGTCAAGTTTGCAGTCCAGATCCGCACGCCGCTCAGCTCCCTGTTCAGCGTGTTCCCCGCCGCCGTGAGTACCCAGCTGCAGGGCTTGCTGGTGCCGGTGTGGCCAAGCCCTGGGCCACAGCCCAACCCACTCATAGAGTTTGCTGTCAACGTAGACGACAGCTTTGGCGGCGCCCTCGTGCGCATGACGCTGCCGGTGGGCCTGGGCCTGCGCGTCGGTCAGCTGGGCACCACCAATGTCACATCGCTGCTGCAGCGCCTCAAGCTTCCCACACAGTTCAAGGGCACGATCGCGCTGGTGCGGCACCCTGACTGGTGCTGAACATGCAGCCTAGGCCGCGTCTGCGCTTGCCGCCTCTGATGCGGTTGTGTTCCGGATGCTGCTCCTGCCGTTGCAGCCATGCCTGACTCTGTCTGTGCTTGCCCAGACTGAACCTCGCCCTCTTTCCTGCTTCCTCCTTGCAGACTGTCAAGGTGCTGTTCCCGTCCAATGCGCTGCGCTTTGGGGTGGGCATCGACACACCCCAGATCTCCAACCTCTACTTTGGTGCGCCGTCCACTGGCATGCTACCTTGTTGCAGCATCCAGTGGTAGTAGTGTGGGCTTGCTGCTTGCATGGGGTGGGCTCGGCGAGGGCGGAAGGGCATCGATGGATAGTGCGAGTGGGGTACAGCATGCCATGAGGGTGTTCACCCGTCAGTGGAGTCCTGCGCCCCCAGGCTACCCGCCCCCTCATGTTCTTTCATTTGTTGCCTGACTTGCACGCGCCATCAAGCTAGCACTCCTCACCAGCTGCGCGCGCCCCTCACCAGTGCTGTGCCCGCCACTCGCAGAGATTGGGTCGTGCCAGTCCAACGCTGATTGTCGGCTGGATGGCAACACCGTGCGCATTTGCCTGTTCAACTTCCTGTGTGTCGACCCGCTGCCGCGCTTCGTGCCGTGCACCGACAATGCGCAATGCGCGAGTGGCAAGTGTGGCGCAACCGGCAAGTCCATACCCGCGCTGCCTGTGTGCGGCGACTGCTTTTCTCAAGACGAGTGTGCAGATCAGAAGGGGCCGACAGGCAAGCCTTTTACGTGCAACGGCGCCACCCCCCGCACCATTGCCGCCATTCCCAAGCTGTTGCGTGACTTTGTGTCCGGCAACATCTCATTCGCGGAGATCCCGCTGTACACGTGCTCTCTGGAGCCGGGCCGTGTGTGCTTCTTGGAGCCCGGCACGCATCACCACGGCGGCGGCTTCAACGGCGGCAGCAGCGCGGACGGCATTGCGCCATACCCGCTGGCCACGGCAAGCGCTGATGCGTGCTCTGACGCGTGCCGCTCTGTGCCCAACTGCCGCGTGTGGGCATATGTGGCGGCCAGCAAAGGCTGCTTCCGCCTCACCTCGGCATACAACGGCACCACGGGCGACGCCGGCTACACGTCTGGCACGTGCTCCATCCCCTTCGGTTCGTGCCCCGACAAGGGCACGCTTCCGTGCCTCTCAGACGCTGCTGATTCCATCCCCGACATCCCAACAGACAACTTCCCCACCTTTGAGGCCCCGGGGGGCATCTCGCTGTTCAATGTGTTCAGCCCCACCTTCCTGGCGCAGGCCGCCAACGACCTGGTGGACGACGCGCTGGCAGTGCTGCAGTGCGCACTGCCCGTGTACCGCGCCACCACCATCTACAGCCCGTCCTTCAGGTTGCGCCCCGCATCGCGCGGCGTGTGCGACCTGCTGCCGCTACAGACCAACCCCGACACGTCCTATGTTGTCGGCGTCTACTCCACTCGCGCCGTCAACCTGACCAGCGCCAGCGGCACCAACGTCACCGGCGCAACAGCGGCCAACCGCTCTGCGCTCGCACGCGCCTTCCCGGACCTCGTCACCTGCGCCGCCATCAACCCCTGTTGGCCCAACCTCGACATTGTGGTCGCGTTCACAGGGCTGAATGTCACCATCAAGGCCCCGCTGCCGTCCTCCATTGAGGCCAACATCACGCTCGCACCCCAGGTCGTGGCCTTCTCCAACCTTGGCAACCTCAACTACACCACTGCAGTCGGCTTCTGGGACCCCACCAACACGGCTAACGGCACGCTGAATGGTATCGGCCAGCCAATCGCACTGACAGGCATGAACGCCAAGCTGAACGGCACGGTTGGCCTGCAGCTGCGGGTCAAGGACGCAACTGGCGCGACCAAGTCGGGCCTCAACTTCACTGGCAACACCACACTCATGTTTGACTTCCCCACGGGCGATGGCGCTGCCGACAGCCGTGTGCGCTTCTACTTTGAACTTATCGGGGGCGTGCCCACGATTGCGATGGGCAACAAGGGCGATGTCATCGACCTCAGCCGTGCAAGTGGCCAGCCTGCCACGCCACCGCTTTCCGGGTGCGGGCAAGCTGAAACTGATCGCCGATGCTGTCGTCACTGCGCCCTCATCCCCCCCGCCCACCCTCCCACCCCCCAACACGCATGCACACACATAGACACACGCACACACATACACAATCCTTGCTCCACACACAGCACAACATGCCCAGCAAGATGCCCCGCTCCCCCATCTGCCTCTTTTGATGCTTAGCGCTTGTGGCTGCCTTGGCCACTGCCTCCATGCACCCCAAGTACCGTGCAGCCTATCGTGCACGCTCTATGCTGGGTCTGCGGCCCCATACCTGGCCGTCCGGTTAACCCTCAGCATGGATGGCATGTCGCCCGCAGGCGTCGCCGTGTGCTGAGCTACGGCTACGTGGGCCACACCATCGTGCACTGGAAGGAGTTTGACCCGTGGGTGGAGGTGGACGATGACGGGCCCTTGACGGAGCAGGCAGAGGAGGTGGAGGAGGAGGTGGAGGTGCCACATGTGCAGCAGCACACATTTGTAGGGGACCACGACTACCAGGACGATGTGCAGCTGGCAACAGCGTCTGGTCCCACCACTGTGCCCATCAGCCCATTCAGCAGCAGCGCGCCTGGTGCCGGAGGTTTGCTGGGCTTGATCAGCGCGGACGATGCAGCGTCGGCTGTGGCAGAGGCAGGCCGCATGCTGGCCGCGTCGCCGCGACGGCGCTGGCTGCAGCAGGTGGCCACTACATTCCGCACCGGCGTGTACCTCGACCACGTGTCAGACGATAACTTCAACCTCTCAGTTGCAGTGTCCATCACCGCGCAGCTCAACACC
This sequence comes from Chlamydomonas applanata, assembly GCA_001662365.1. Classification (NCBI taxonomy): domain Eukaryota; kingdom Viridiplantae; phylum Chlorophyta; class Chlorophyceae; order Chlamydomonadales; family Chlamydomonadaceae; genus Chlamydomonas; species Chlamydomonas applanata. The sequence continues at coordinate 26,895 of BDCZ01000433.1, read as the reverse complement.
TTTTACAATGTCTTCCCCACCTCCATAGCCGCCCGGTTGCGCCAGCTGCTGGTGCCTGTGGGCACCGCGCCCTCCATCTTTGACTTCAACGTGCGCATGGGCAGGCGGGCGGGGCAGTCTGCAAGGGACACGGCAGCAGCTGGTTGCGTGCTGTGCCTGTCCCATACGCACACATTGCTGTGAGCGTCGCCTGAGCATGCGTATCCGCCATGTGTTGTGGATGATCCATGCACAAGCCTGATTCGTACCATGCATGCAGCCTCCCCCAGCATTACAACCGCACAATCGCAATGCCCCACTATCATCCCTTAGTTGACTGTTTGGTCTGGCTACACATGGCAACGCTGTGTGGAAACCCCTGCACCCACCCTACCACCTGAACCCACAGGTGTATGCGAGTGAGGAGGAGGCATCCGTGTTCATCCGCCTACGCAACGTCAACATCCGCATTGGCTCCTACAACAACACCAACGTGTCGGCCATCTTTGACCGCTTCAAGCTGCCCACCTCCTACTCAGGCGATGTCGGGCTCATGGTCAAGTTCGGCGACCCGTTTGCGGTCGGCATCTCGCTGTTTGGCTTTTACCTCGAGTTCAGGCCCTGCACGTCCAAGGCTGACTGTGGCGGCCGCCGCGCCTGTGTGCTCAACACTGTGTGCATGGACCCCTTCCCCACCGGCGCCCCGTGCCTGGAGGATGACGACTGCCTGTCCAACCAGTGCGGAGCCACCGGCAAGCCCAACCCAGCGTTGCCGCTGTGCGGCACCTGCTTCGACAATTCCCAGTGCACCAAACCGGGCGAGGTGTGCTTCGGCGTGGACCCGCTGTCGCTCGTCAAGCTGCCGTCCTACATCAAGGGCATCAGCGACGGCACCTTTAGCTTTGCCAACCTGTCCACGCTCTACACGTGCCGCCCGCGCACTGGTGCGGGTGCTGGAGCGCGCAGCGTCCTGGGCATTTTAGCATAGTGGCTTTCTATTGGGGGGTTCTTAAACGCCACGCTACCTCGGCGCACACATACGGGGCTAGGTGTGCAGGTGGCCAGCCTGCCATTCTCAGCCCTGCCATTAGCGGCCCTACCAATCAACTCCAGAAGCTCCAAGCTGGCTTGGCATGCGCCAGCCGCTTGGGCTGACCCAACAAAGCGTAAGCAATAATCATGAGCATGCTGCCAACCGCATCGCTCGAACCGCAGAGATCTCCAAGTGCGACAACCGCGGCTCGCTGTCGTGCATCGACTCTCTGTTCAACACCATCTCCGACAAGCTGCTGCCCGACCCGGAGGAGGGCAGTGCGACCTCGGGCGGCTTCCCAGTGGCACAAGCTGACACAGGGGGTGGCAATCAGGTCCGTGTCCACAGACCCGCCCGCCCACCCACCCCCCGTTCCAGCTGCCGTCATCATGCCGCTCTCATGCCCTGTACAACCGTTCCCGTTGGGATGGAGCTGCTTGCCGTGTCAGGCTCATCACTTGGCCTGGTCCTCATCACAAAATCCCATCCTTCCACCTTCTGTGGCCCGCAGGTGTCCTTCTTCCGCCTGTTTGACCTCAACTACCTTGTCAGCGTCGCGAACGAGTACCTGGAGGCCGGCCAAGCGCTGCTCACGTGCCTCATCCCGATCTACACCGGCGCCCAGATCCGGTCACGGAACTGGGAGCTGCGCAACAGTTCGCGCGGCGCATGCGACAACCTGCCGCTTATCAACAACCGCTCATACATCGTAAGTACGCCCTGTTTGCTTGATCGCCACAGCTGCCATCCAGCTGGTGCGCCTGTGTCGCCCCCATGTGGTTGAGCCCCACTTGCAGTGCGCGTTACAAGCAGCAAATGATTTCGCCTCCAGAATCTTCAGGTCGCCAGGCATCTCAACAAAGTTGAACCTGCCCCTATGCGGCTGGCCCACCCCCCCCTTCCCGCAGGTGGGCGCGCTGTCGTTCGGCGGCTCCGGCGCCAACGCGAGCACCATCCCATCGGGCAGGCAGCCGTACCTGGGCAACAATCAGCCAGCACCCAACGCGCAGGCGCAAGCGCAGCGCCAGTCATATGGCACCTCAACGCGCAACTTCACCATCTGCGCCGCCATCAACCCGTGCTGGCCCGACCTGGACATCTTCATCGGCCTGCAGGGTGTGGCGTTCAACCTCACTGTGCCGCTCATCCGGCCGCCGCTCATCATGACGGTCACGCCGCAGGTGTTTGCGTTCTCAAAGACGGCGCAGGCAAACGCGTCTGCAGGTGCGGCCGGTGCCGCATGTGTGGCGGTGGTGTGAATGGGGTTGTGCATGGTGGTTTGAACCTTCATGCATTGTCTGATCATGACCCGAAGCCTCGAATGCATGACCCGTAGTGCTGACTCACACTGTGCTGGTCGTTTGCTCGCCCTGCAGCTCTCGGCCTTTGGAACAAGAACCAGGTGGGTGCCGTTTCTTATGGAACAGAAATCACGCTTGCCTGCCTTCAAGTGGTGGGGGTCCTTAACAACCACCGGTCAGTCATTGTGACCAATAAAATCTGTTAGCGTGTTGGTGCACAACTGAGGCTGCTTATGCAACTCTACTGCGTTTGCAGGGGAGCTTGTTTGGCAACACCAGCGCCCCGCTCACCATGTTTGGCAACATCTACCTCCAGGTGGGTACAGAATGGGGCTGCAGGGGTGGTTGTCCACCAGATAATTAATGGATGGCCCGTGCACCGTTTGCTTTACATGGTCTTGCCATAGGGACGCAGCTGTCCTGCAACACCTCATCCTCCGATGTGCCCAGCACACATTGCGGCAAGCGGTGCCTGAGCGCTTGCCTCGTTGCTCCTGCGTGTCACGCCTGTGTCAACCCTAAACCCTAAACCCATGAACCATGGACCCGCAAGAACCCTTGCAACCTGCCGCCCACTGCTGCAGGCCGGCATCACGCTCACGCGCGAGCTGGCCGCCACCAACAACGCGGGCGCGTCCTCCACCATCACCTTCACCGGCACCGTCAAGATCCTCATCAACTACGGCCCCTTGCGCAACCCGCTAGACGGCACCACACCAGACGGCTCCCACATGTTCTACGCCGAGCTGTTTGGCACGCTGCCACAGCTCAACCTGTACGGCAGTCACATGATTGACCCGGGTGCAGGTGGCGCGGTGCCGTCACCCACGCTCGGCTCTGCGCTGTTCTGGCGCTACTACACGTCATCCCGCTATGATCTACAGTACACGCTGCAGCTGAATGCGACGTTGCCCCAGATCTACGCCATGTTCCCCGCCGGCATCTCGGCCAAGCTAAACCAGCTGCTGGTGCCCACCAACCCCAACCGCCAAGTGCGGCTGGAGGTCAACATCCACGTGGATGAGCGCGGGGGCGCATTCCGCATCACCGCACGCGGCATCGCGTTCAAGCTGGGCAGCCTGGGTGCCAAGAACACCTCCTCCCTGCTGTCCTCCTTCGGACTGCCCACCTCGTTTGATGGCGACCTGGGTTTTGCGGTCAAGATCACGCGCGGGGGGCAGGATTACGTGGTGGTGCAGATCGACGGCAACGCATTCGCATTCCAGGACTGCACTACTAATGCGGTGCGTGTGGCACTGGCCGTGGCTGCTGGGGCACGATTGGGCCCAGGGTCATAGCAAGACACGTGTGTACACATGCCGTGTGAGCCAACATGGCAAGCATATGAGTGGACAGGATGTGGGCACATGGAAAATATTGAGGTAAGGGTGCATGCTGTCGCTGTGTGCCCCAGGACTGCATCGAGCCCGGCACCAAGTGCCTGGCGGAGCTCAACTTTTGCTTCTCCGACAACCTCGCGCCCAACGGCTGGCCGTGCCAGACGGGCGACATCTGCTGGAGCAGGAAGTGCGGGCGGCAGCAGACAGTGCGCAAGGTGCCGTACAACGCGCTGCCGGTGTGCGGCAAGTGGTGAGTGGGCAGTGAGACTGCATGATGACACTGAGTTGCTTGTAACCAGCAACAAGCAGCCAAGCCAGTGTGTGCGGGGACGAATGAGTTGAAACCAGTAGTAAAAAATAGTAATAACCACTATGCAAGAATGTTGTGCTGAGAGGAACTGGCATGATTGCTATTTGTGCCATAAACCAAACGCAGCTTCAATGACGCCGACTGTACGGGGAATCCTGCTGGAAACAAGTGCTCGACTGGTGAGTGGCACAGGCGGACGGGCACATGATGTGATGGACCCTATTGCGCTCCACTGGCACTGACCTGACGTAACAATCAACAGCGGGCGTCCCCACCTGCTGCCTGCCGCAGGACTTATTGACTCGTTCCAGTCCCTGCTGGGCGACCTCAGCCGCGGCCAGCTTTCCATCGGGTCATTCCCACTGTACGTTCGGCAACCCAGGGGCACACGTTTGCCTGCGTGCTCTGTTGGCCTGCTCCTGCAAACCACTTGCTGTCCAGCTTCATCAAGCAACACGGGCTACATTGCTGCACCTCTGCATCCTTAGCACTCCTCACATCCTGGCAGGCCTCACCCAGCCCCATGCCTGCCTGATGCGGCCGCCCACCGCCCACCGCCCGTGCTTGCAGCTACAAGTGCGTGGGCAAGACCGGTGACTGCCCCAATCGTGGCACCCTGTCCTGCATCGACCTCAACTTCACCATGCCTGCGTCCGGCGACAAGTTCCCGAGCATGTCATCTGGCGGCTCCTCGTTCTTTGACGGCTTCTCCCCGGCGTATCTTGCCGAGGCGGGCCAGGCGTTCCTGGCCACGCTGGGCGCGGTGCGCCTTGGGGGAGCGGTGCAGGGCCTGAGACCCACCCGCCTGTGTGCTGGGCGCGTCCCGCATGCCGAGGGCGATCTCCCTGCGGTCTTAGATAACTCGTCTTGCAAGGTCATCAGAAGAGCGCACATACGCGTCGATACAAACTCCATGCTGTGCATCGCTTCTAAGGCCCTGCCGTGTGTGCCCCGTACGCGCAGGAGCTGCAGTGCCTCATTCCCATCTACACCGGCGCCGCGATCAAGAGCGGCAGCCCCACCCAGTTCCCCATGGGCCTCATCGGCGGCCAGGCCTGCAACGAGCTGCCCGTCGCGTCGAGCCAGTCATACATTGTGGGCGCGTTCAGCCTGTCGCCGCAGGGCAACCGCGACACACCCAGCTCAAGCTCCGGCTCTGCGTCCACGCGCTCCGCGATCGCGAACTTGTTCCCCAACTTTGGCATCTGCGTCGCCATCAACCCATGCCTGCCCGAGTTCGACCTGTTCTTTGGCTTCCAGGGCCTGAGCTTCTTCATCCCCATCCCGCTGCCCCCCGGCCCCCCACTGCAGCTCACGTTCGAGCTCAAGTCGTTCGGCTTCTCCAAGCGCGGCAAGGCGGCGTTCACGCAGAGCGCGGGCATGTGGAACCGCTCCGCGGGCGCCAGCTTCCTGTCGCAGCCCGCGGCCCCCGCCACGCTGTACGGCAACATCTTCCTCAAGGGCACGGTGGAGGTGCGGTACGGCATCCAGTCGGGCGGCATCACCGTCATCACCATTGGCTTTGACGCCACCGGCGTGCTGCTCATCAACTACGACCTGGACCTGTGGCTGGAGAAGCCTGCGAGCCAGCGGCCCAACGTGCTTGCGTTCCAGTTCTACATCGAGATCAGCGGCTCGCCTGTCGTAGAGCTGGCGAGCGGCAAGTTCCCGATCGACCTCAAGAAGCTGGGGCAGGCGCTGCAGGTGCGCAGCGGGAGGGGGCGGTGGGGCTAGTGTGATGGCGCTTCTTTTCACGTTGAACTGTGTACATGTGAACTCCCCTGACCTGGGTACGTTGTGGAGCAGGAGGGGGGAGGTGTGTGTGTGCGGATGTGCGGCCTCATGGGCAAGCCAGGCAGCCATGAGCACCTATGTGCTAAGTAAGCATTGCGCGCGGGAGAATGGGGCTGTGACGCAGCTGAAAGGCATGGACGGGGTCTGCTGTGACGTCACGAACACCTGCTGACCTGCTTGATGTACGTGCCGCTCTGGCCGTGAGCGCTTCCAGGCAGTGTGCGGCAGCGTGCCATCAATGGATTTATCAGTTATGACCTCGCGTGTGCGCAGATCACTACTGCCATCTTCTTCCGCTACCGGCCCATCGTGAACAGCCGCGGCCAGACCATCCAAGAAACGTTCGCATTCCAGGTGCGGCCACTGGGTGGCATCAGCATCAGGGGGGTGCCACTGCCCATCACATGCGCACACATAATGTGAGATGTGTCCACTGGTGCGTTGGGGCTCAAGATGCTTGCATACGTGACGGAACACGTGCACCATGCATTGCAAACACCCATGCTCACCTCTCACCTGCCATCCCCAACCCCACACCCCGCATCCTCGCAGGGCGGCATCTCCATCCGCATCACTGTCGCCAAGATTGCCAAGGCGTTCCCGTCCATTGTGGAGACAGCCATCAACCTGCTCATCAAGGGCACCAGCTACATCGGCGTTGAGCTCGCGGTGCGCAGCCTGCAATAAATCGCGCTGAAATATAGTTCATTGCGTTGAATGCGCCGCGCACCAAAATACACATCCCTTTTCCGCCAACCGAATACCTACCCGGGACATTGTCCTGGGTCAGGTAACTACAACGAATCCAGGACACCACCACGTTGAAATGCATCAGAGGAGCAAAAGGAAGCAGAGGGAGGAGGGGGAGGAGGAGCAGGGGGAGGAGGAGGAGGAGGAGCGGAGCAGGCGCAGCAGGCGCAGAATGGGCGCATCACCTGCTCCGGCCTCCCCAGAGAGCCTCCCCAGGGAGCTGCAGGAACCTCTGTCACAGTGGGAAGGGTGCCACAATCGGCGTGCTCGAGGATACTCGCTGCCCGTCGGGCGCCCACCCAAGGCGTTCGAGGACAAGGCGCCTAAAACACAGCGGCAGGAGTTGAGGCACGGCATGAGCACGGCGGGGATGAACCAGCTCTACCGGCAGGGGAAGAGGCCACCGGGAGCCATGGGGAGCATAAGGGAGTCCGCTGCTGCCAAGGGGCTGGCTAACAGGCTGGACAGGCAGCTGACTGACCAGCTGGACGTTGAGCCTGACGAGTAGCGGAGGGGGGGGGATACAGGGTGCAACGTAGGGTCGCTTGGGGTGTGATATGTGAGCGGTTAGCGCCACGGCCCACATCCTGCTCAGGGTGAACACTGTGCAGCACCCTGGTCCATCCCCACCACACTTCGGTTCAGTCCACCACAGCCAGCAGCAGGGCGCCATAAGCATGCACCAGCGCCACGTGCGTGCACCACTGTGCGGGTACCTGCCGGGCTACCTTCGCACTGCTCCCATTCCTGGTATGCGCCCCTGGGGCTGCAGCACCTTGACCTTCACACCCCTACAACATAGCCAACTGCAGGTGAGCGCGGACGAGGTGGGCATCGGCGTCCGCCTGCTGTTCTCCGCCAACCTGGAGCTGGGGGACCTGCTGGGCACCGCGCTCAAGACCTTTTTGTGAGCGCCACCGCACCGCGCCACTGCTGGCTTGGGACACCTGCCACATGTGTCGCCCCTTGCTGCACCTTCCCGCAATGCAGCACTGCACATAAGCCACGATGAGCAAGAACGGAGCTGCACAGGCAGCGCTGCACACCTGTACACTGCGCACTGCACGCTAGGCATGGCCCCAGCCCCAGCCCCAAAGCGTGAGGCTGCACCTTGGCGGCGAACCCTGACCCCCTCCACGTGCACCGTGCCTTGCCCGGCCGCAGCCCCAATGTGCCGACCAAGTTCACGGGCGCCATTGGCGCAGCGCTGGACGTCACATGGTCCGGCCGGGCGGTCTTCTACCTGTGAGCAGCCCAGGGGGCCCCTTTGCCTAGTACTCCCCGTGCAGTCTGTGACGGCGCTCAACGGCTGCCCTGCGCTGCGCTGTGCTTTGTTGTCTGTCGCCTGCGGTGCTGTCTGTGCTCCAACTGTTTGTATGCTGGGCAAGTGCCACACACAAATCCTTGACTATGCCCCATGGCCGCAGCATCATTAATACGGATGTGTACCGCATCCCGTTCTGTTCCAGTGACAACGACTGCCGCACGGACGAAAAGGTGTGGAGCTGCTGCAGGGTTTGACCACGTCATGCAGAAACCTTCAAGTTTTGCCCAGCAAGTCGGAGGGGACACCATGTCACGTGCAGCAGTTGCCACACGTGCTGCATCCGTCCCAAGTGGCCGAGGATCAAGTTCTCTGCTGCCTTCATCCAACAACCCCACCACCACTACACACTACCACCCTTGCCTGCTTCCAACCACCATGCCCCCATCCCGCCACCGCAACCCTAACCCTGCACCACCCGCAGTGCTTCATCGGCTTCTGCGTGCCCATCGTCGGCTGCACGCGCACGTACACGCGCTTTGACGGCACCGCGGTCAACACGTGCCCGCCCGGCACCGAGCGCGGCCCCAGCGCAGGCTCGGCGCTGTGCTATCCAAGATGCAGGTGGGCGCAGGGAGCTGCCTGCCTGGGCGGCTGGGGGCACTCTGTATTGCTCCCGGGCGCGCTGATACAGGCATGTGGCATTTAACTGCTCCCGAAAACAAACACAACCTTCAGTGTTTTTGAAACTCCAGCGTGATGTGGCTGGATGGGCTGTCCCTTGCTGCAGGTCCGGCTACTACAGCCCGGTGGCGGATGACTCCTTCTGCCGCGCGTACTGCCCGTGAGTGTCTATGATCAGAACCATTCGTCTCTCCACGGTGCAGCTGCCGCTTATGCAGCATGTGATTGGAGCTCGAATCCACGCACTGCTGGCTGTCCCACAGCTAGCATGCTTGCTCCATTAATCCATTTCAATGGCTACTGTGTTGTGCGCAGGTCTGGCTACACCGGCACCATCCTCTCATGTGGGTGGCTCAACTTGATGGGTGCTTGCCATGAGCACTATGTGCGGGGCGCAGGCATGTGTTGCTCACTCAGCCACATGTGCAGGTAGACGGTGGCCGTGCAGCTGCCCCCACAACTGCAGCACCGAAAGGGGAACAACCGGTTTTGCGCCCTGCGCATGCAGGCTGGCGCGGCACTGACGACTACGGCAAGGGCTGCTGCTGCATCAGGGGCGGCTGCTTCTTCCGGTGGTGCTGGGGTGAGCACGCGATGGCGGGGAGGGCGAAGAGGGGAGGGGGGCAGTGCGAAAGCATGCGGCAGCCATCGCTCCAGGCGGTTGTGGTTCCTGGCTTGTACCACAGGGACACCTGACTGCTGGCGCCAACTCAGACCATGGGCTTACCTCTGCTGTCTCTTTTCCTCGACGCGTGCAGGGGATAAGTGCTGCGGCTGCAGTCGCTCGGGCTATCAGGACTGGGGTGCGTGCGGATGATGCATGCTGGCCACAGGGCACTGCTGCAGGCGCTGGCCTCACAGCAGCTCCTGCACGTCTCCCGTGTCATGCCACTGCCTCCCAATCTGTTGCATCGGCCGCCCGGCCACCCCATGCATCCATGTGATCAGCCACCCTTGCCCCACCCACGCCCCGACACCTTCACTTGTTGCATGTGCCTTAAGCTGCATGCCACATGCTGGACATGTGCCACATGCCATGCGGCGTAGGCTGCACCTGCCACCGCCCGCTGGACTCGCGGTACCGCGACTGGTACTACCGCGGTGGCGGCCAGGTCCTGGGCTGCCCTGCAGGCAAGGTCCAGATCGACCCACCCCTCGGCCTGTGCTACAACAACTGCCCCGCGGTGAGCATGCCCGGGTGTTGGGCTGACCGCCGCCGCCGCGGCCGCCTCCACCACCGCCACTGGCCACCGCCGTAAACACTGCTGATCATGCAGACGGTGTTAGCTGCCAGCCTCAACTACTGGCATTGCCTTGGCTTGCAAGCTTTACTCGCGCTTCACTGATGTTTCATTGGCGAGCATGTGTCTGCGTGTGCTCGTCTCTGTGCGCAGGGATGGTACCCGGACTCTGCCCTGCGCTACAACTGCGCGACAAACTGGTGTGTGTGCCAGTAGCTGTGTGCGTGGCTCACGTGTGCAGGGCGGGCACAGGGCGGGTTGCGTGATGCGGCTGCAGGGCCCTGCTGGCTTGCAGCCGGCCTGATGCTGCATGGACACGTACATGGCACAGCCTGGCCGTGAGGCCCTCACTCACACTCACATGATGCCTGCCCTGCCCTGACCCACGCCGCAGCCCGCCGGAGTTCCCATACAACTGTGGCACATTCTGGTGCGTGTGGCCGCACGGATCCAGTCTATGCCTGCCACTGCCCATCGGCCCAGTTTGCATGCATGGCCCATGCCGCATGCCGCATCACAAACTCACTGCCAGGCACGCACTCTTGACGCGTCGTTTCACCCCTGCGCCTCAACACGATGTGCACCACCTGCTGCCGCGCCCTGCGCCCTGCACCCTGCGAGCAGCCCTGATGTGCTCCTCCTACTGTGCCCTGCGGCTGCTCATGCGCGCAGCGGCAAATATGGCTGTGGCCTGGACTCGGCGGTCACCAGCCTATTTGGCTACTGCCGCGGTAGGTAGCACTGCCTTGACAACTGCAACAAACTAATGAGTGGGGGCAGGTATGCCACCTGCCTGCCAGCAGGAAGAGGTTGTGGGGGATGCTGCAGCGCCATTCGTGCCTTATGTACCAGTGGCACAAACTACTTGTGAGCAGAACAATAGTGTGTGAACCTTGGCGTGCACTGCACGTTGAGAGGCAGCTGCGCTGTGAATGCTCATGCCTGGTTAAACACGGCATGTGCAGTGAGGTATTGGCCAGCGTGCCGTCTAACCTGCTGCAGCGACCACTGCAGCAGAACATAAGAGGCTTCCAGTGATGTATGTGATTAAGTGAACATATCGATAGTGCTGTACTTTTGAGGCCTCCTCTGTACATAACTTGGCTGTTTGCTTTTGTGAGTGATTACCTGCTTGCAACTGCTCGGCTGTACCTAGCAGTGCTGTACACAAGCCACCAGGTTAGCCTCCGACGCAAATTTGGCAGCATTCTGTGACCTTGGCAGAGCTGTGTGACCTTTGCATATGGCAGCAACCGCACCAATGGTGTGTTTCCCTCGGCAAGTTTGGGATCATGTGGTGTTACTGTTAAGCTGGCATTGCTGTTGCAGCATTGGTTGTGAGAAAAGGGTGCCGCCACCCTTTTACAGCAAACAGCAGGTCAGGTGCAATACCGGCCCCAGCCAAAGGTAGTCCGGTGTCAGGCGGGCAGGCGGGCAGGTGGGCAGGTCAGGCATGAGGCTGGTCTGCAGTGGCTCAAGCGTTGACTGCTTCACACACATGTAGCGGCCACAGGCTGCTGACTCACCCAAAGCGTCTGCGGGTAGTAGCGCATTGGGGACTGGCAGCTCGTGACATGCGCATGCGGCACCAGCACACCACTGACTATGCTGCAGCAGCTGCCCCGTGTACACTCGCTGAATGCAGGAGCAGCAAGCCAAGCATGCAGATCCCTACTACCCCTGCCTGCCTGAGCACCCGCCCCGCTCCCGTGCCCGCACTCGTCTCCCTCCCCCCTGCCTGCACCTGCTCCCTGTGGCCCCCCTGCTCCCTCCCTCCTACTCCTTCCCTGGATGGACCTACATGGGCAGGCGGTGCAGTAGCGCAGCACGCATGCTGCGCGACAACTCCTCGCGCTGCAGCCCTGCCCTTGCCCCTGCATATCGCATGCCGTGGCCCCATCGTGCCCGCCCAGCTGCCAAAGCGCCACACACCGCGCCCCCAGCCCCCACGCCTGCAGCCCAAGGGAGGTGCTTGCTGCGGCAGTGCCCATACACAGCTCGTGCAGTGCCAAGTGCTGCCCAGGGCCAAGGCACCGTGGACGTGGTGCCACGCGGCGCATGTTGCACTCGGCTGCTACAGCAGCGTTTGAGAGGTTTTTATGTGCGTCATGAAAATATGCGAACATAATGAGATTGCACGCTGCACCCAGGCAGTACAGCTGGGTCAGGCAGTTCAGTAAGTGCCTCAGGGTGGCAGTGGCATGTGGGTTGGCGTGTGGGCAACCTCCGGGACCTGGTGTGTGTACAGGACCACTCGCCTTCAGGTGTTGGAGCAGTCTCATCGTCTACCTTTTCCACCCCACCCCCCCCTGAGGGTTGCATTTTGTGTGTGGTTTGCCCATACAGGCTGCTGCGCTAAATCCTCTCTGCCAAAGCGCTTGCTGCATGCTGTGTGGTTACAATGTGTTTTCTGATACTCACAGCACCAGCACTACCAGCACTGGCAGCAGCAGCAACAGCAGCAGGCAGGCAGGTCGTGGTGTTGGTGCTGATATGCACTGATGCCACGCCCGTGCTTCTTTTCGTGCAGGCGACGGCCCTCGCTGCTGCCTCGTCCCACACGCCTGCTCACAGGGCGCAAGCTGCTTACACGGGCACATGGCCGCTGCGACAAACCACAGCAGCTGCCCGATGTTGACTGCTCAAATAAGCAGCATGAGGTGCACATCCCCAATGTCCCCCACCTGCGTCTGTGGCCCTTTCCATGGCCCGTGTCTACTACCTGCCCCTCAGCTGCCTGTGCCCAAGAATCGCGCCCCCTGCTCTCTCCTACCACTACACGGCCCTGATGCATGAGCACGCAGCGCAGCAACACAACACGCATGCCGCACCACAACCATCCTCACGTGCAGCCCTGCACCTGCACCCTGCATGCCAAGGCCCCGCTGCACCTGCCCAGCTGCGCACACGCTCAACGGGCAGCACCACCCCGCGCCAAACCCCCCTGCGGCACGAGTCCGCTCGCAGGCCCCGCATGGGCAGGTGCTGCCCAGGGTGGCGTGCGGTGCAAGTGGCGCTCACGAGTAGATCTTGACCGGCCGCTCGTACGTGAGGCGGTACGTGGTGGCTGGCTGGCGGCGCGGCTTGTCGTCCTCGTGCTCCAGGCCCAGGAATGGCGGCTCACTCGTGTTGGCGGCGCCCGCCAGCGCCTTGGCCAGCAGCGGCCCCACTGCAGTGCTGTCAGACAGGTAGGTCGTGCCGCTGCGCAGAGAACAGAACGCGAAGCGCCATTTGCCAAACGCCTCATCGCTCACGCCCAGCTTGGCCTGCACCCGCTTGCGCACGTCCGCTAGCGTGTCGGCCGGGTCGCAGCGCACGAGGATGGGGTCACCAAAGAGCGACGTGGGCGGCCCGCCTGCACCATGCCCTGGCGCAGGCGCTGGGCCTGTCACGGT
>BDCZ01000432.1:34181-48785 GCA_001662365.1 Chlamydomonas applanata | reverse complement strand
GCCAAGGGGTGCGTTTGCATGTGTCCCCCCCCTTCCTCCTTATGCTGGGCCCCCACACCACCCATCCCCCCACCCCCACCCCCCAGCTCCTGTACCTTATAACAACCCCAGACCCCACCTCCCCACACCCTGCACCTCGAACCCCCCGCTTCATCCAACCTTCCAACCTTTGACAACCCAAGTCTCCGCTCTCCTGGTTCCCTGCTCCCTAGCTCCTTGCTTCCTCCCCATGCGTCACCTTTGACAGCCCAAAGTCGGTGATCTTGGCAGTGCCCAGGCCATCAAACAGGATGTTGGCGGGCTTGAGGTCGTAGTGGATGATCCGGCGGCCAGGCTGGTTCAGGTACAGCAGCCCCGAAAAGATCTGCGCCGCGATCGCGCGCGCCTCCTTCTCAGGCAGCGTCTGCGCAGCAATGTGTGCAGAGCAAGTGTGTAGCAAGTGATGGTCTCAAGGGTCATGCATCACGCATTCGGGATGGAGGGTCCAGGGCCCAGGGCCCAGGGCCCAGGTAACACAACTGCGCGGGGAGGGAGGGGGGGGGTCATACTCATCCTATAAAATGTGCTTTGATGTTTGAGTCTGGGTTGTAGTAGTTTGATCAGATCTTGTCGATAGTACTCAACTTTGCCGATATGCACGTAGTGCACGTGCAATAGTACACGCAGCGCACTCTGAAGGGGAACTCTAACAGCAGTACAGCACAGTCTGCATTGCTACTATGGCAGTGTACCCTGAAAGGGAAGCCTAACAGCAGTACGGTACTGCTGCCACGGTAGGCGCACCCCGTGCTCGCGCAGAAGCCCTTCCAGATCCCCACCGCAGCAGTACTCCAGTACTGTCGCGAACGAGTGCGCGTCAATCTCCAGAATGTCCACCAGCCCCACCACGTGCGGGTGGTGCAGCGCCTGCGGTGCAGCCATGCATGCATCCGGGGTCCGGCACAGTGTGTGTGGAAAACATGGGGTTGTGGAAAACATGTGTGGAAAACATGTGTGGAAAACATGTGTGGAAAACATGGGTTTGGACGGCAGGAAATAAAGGCAAGGATCCAGGGTCCGGAGCAGACGGTTGGCATGGTTTTAAAGGTAGGGTGGGCGGCTCAGAGTTGATGGCCCAGGGCTTTGAAGCAGGAAATGAGGCTTATGGCAGCTCAGGTATAAGGGTTGGGGATGCGCGGGTGGTGTGTGCACAACGGGGTGAGGATCAAAGCGCTTAGAGGGTTGGGTGTCGGGGTGTACCTGCACACGCCCGTCCCTATAACTCCGCTTGTAGTGCCGGTTTTGTACCTCAGGCGCACAGTGAATGCAGCAATGTACAGGTTTGTAGTCGATGTACCGCCTGTACCGCACGCCGTACCGCCGCGTCGTACCTTTTGGATGTCCACCTCCCGGATCGCATGCTTGACGTACAGCTGCTTCTTGGCCTCACTCCACCCGGGGCTGAGCTGGTGCACCTTGGCGGCCACCACGCGCAGCTCACGCAGGTCATATGCCTGCAGTAGGGTATGCGGCAGAGGTTTAAGCAGGCTTTCGAAGGTTTATGTTTGGCGTTCCACGGTGGAGTCGTCTTAAGTACCAGCCCCCATACGTAGAGTGCCAGGGTGTGGGGTCCAGGTGGGGTTTAGGCTCAGCATTCGTGGCTCACGGGTGAGGCTCGTGGGAACAAAGACATGCAACGCACCTGGAACACCTCACTGAAGCCCCCCTTGCCCAGGAGTGAGAGCAGTACGAAGCGGTGGCCCAGGACCACGGTACCGCACCCAAATCGTGACCCGTCCTGCGTTTGACATCCAAACCCGGCAAGTGTGCGTGCGCACATGCTGTGAATCAGCATGAGCGGGCTGCACAGTTAGGAGGGGTGATGCGTGGGCCTGCCAGGCCTTTAGCTGGGGCCCCCCTCCTGCACGCAGCACCTACACGCACTCCGATCTCACAACTCACAACTATACTCAAAAGCTGCACACTAAACTGGACCCTGGAACCCCCCCTGCTGCGCCTTGTTGCTTGAGCAGTTGCTTGTGCGCACAGCACAGCACCTAGAAAAGCGCCCGACACAGCACCCATCGCATCGCAAACAGAGCGCGCAGCACAACATGCAGCCCCACAGCACACAGTACGCAGCCCCACCTCATCACGCAGCCGCTTGAGCGCGCGGATGTGACGCAGCTTCTCCGTGTTCAACCGACTCTCCTCTTCCCTCACTGCCTCCTCCTCTCTCTTTAGCGCCCCGAGACGCATCTGCGCTCCCAGTACACACAACAAACAAAGTCATTGTGATGATGGACGAACGATCCTTGCAATCAAT
Organism: Chlamydomonas applanata; assembly: GCA_001662365.1. Taxonomy (NCBI): domain Eukaryota; kingdom Viridiplantae; phylum Chlorophyta; class Chlorophyceae; order Chlamydomonadales; family Chlamydomonadaceae; genus Chlamydomonas; species Chlamydomonas applanata. The sequence goes on along the minus strand of BDCZ01000432.1, from coordinate 46,480 downwards.
GGGTCACATGGTCACAAGATTCAACTAGTCACAGGATCCATTTGGTCACAGGATCCAATCGATCACACTTCTCCCATGCCTCTCACACCTTGAGGATCTCGTCCTGCGCGACAAACTCCAGCCCCCCTTCCACCTCCTCTGCATTAGGCCTCACAGCTGACGGGTCTGCCGAGAACTTGGGCGGCGCCGGAATCTTCTTGCGCAGGCCCTGCACCAGTCAAGCAGGCGCACAGGCACATGATATGCTTTTGTTTGGCCAGGGCGGATCCGCACCGACAGATCACCTCTGAAGCATGAAGGGTTGTGACATTCAACCTGGAAGCAGGGACCTTCGAGTATGCCAAGCGCCACACCTGGCGCACCGCCTCCACCCCCCATTGTACACACCACACAGGAAAACGCTCCAAACCCAAACATCCACGTGAAGTTCACAGCAGCCAAAAAACGATTGCACCCCGCCCACCTTGCGCGCCGCCTCCACCTCCTCCCTCTGCGCCACGAGCGCCGCCTTGCGCGCCTCCAGCGCCGCAAACACAACACCATCATCCCACACCTCCTGCAGTGAGATGCCCTGGCGTGTGACGCTCACAGTGCCCAGCCGCACCGCGGCCGATGACAGCTGCAGCCGCGCGAGCGCTCGCTCCGCCTTGGCCCGGCCCTGGACAGCGGCCGTGAGCTCAGACCTGCCGCAACACACAGGGGGCCAGAGGGTGTGGGTTGAGGTGCGGGTGTGTATGAGTTACACATAGTTACACTCATAGTTACACACTGGAGGGTGGAGGGCATGGGTGGAGGGTGCAGGGCTGAGACCGCCCTCCCTCTTACGGCGGGAGCCATACGGCTGTTCTGCGCGCTGTGGGGCTGCTTTCAAAGCCGTTCCTGACACCTACCCTTCTCATCATGCTGTCCCTATCACTGTTGCGAGGTCCATATTACTTCTCATCATGTTGTCCCTATCACGGTTAAATACACAAGACGCTGGTCAGGAGCAAGACGTCCGGTACATTATATAAACAATGGCCAAGAAGGCAGCCAACTATCTTGTAGCCTACACAGCCGGAAGCAGAGCTCACTTGTACTTGACTTCCTTGTCCTCCGCAGACTTTACAGCACGCTCAGCGTCTGTGGCTGCGGCCGCCATTGCAGCACGCAACGATCCCACCTCAGCTTGTAGCGCTTCCACCCGCCGGGCAGCCGCCGCCTCAGATTGCCTGCGGGCCAGCGCACGCAGGCATGCAGGATGTCCAATGATAATAGTAACACGGCGTGTCACAGATGTGTCTGCATGCCGGAGCCTGACAGTCGTTATCTAAATACCATCACTCAGGATGTCCAAGTCCACCTTAAAATGCTTGGTAGATGGATGCCTACTTGGTAGCATTCCAATGCTACCTCCTTAGTCCTCCGCATAGTCGTTACCCTGGTGTCATCACCCCTTGAAAAGTTGTGGCATGATAAAGTGGCCTCCTGCAACCACCTCCTGCACCACCCCGCCACATCCCCACCTGGCCACACTCCACCCCTGATTACTTCTGCAGCCCTAGAGATATCACACAGGACCCAACCCAGGACCCAACATGTGTGTTTGTATCTGTGTTTGAATATGCTTCCTGGTCGCTGCACCCACCTGGCCGCGTCCTCTGCAGCCACCAGCCGCTTGTCACGCGCATCCACCTCGCCACGCAGCTGAGCCACCAGCCGCTGCACAGCACGGGAGCACAGCACAGCAGGGCGAGGTCCTGGTTGGGATTGGGCTATAGCAGTGGGGAATGGTCGCATCAGAGCTTTACTGGCTTCTCATGGGCACAGGCAGCATGCATGGGCAGCATGCTGATCCCAGGTGGAGGTGGAGTTGATGAGCACCAGCGGCTGCCACACCAGCAGCTGCTGGCAGCTTGACATAGGCACAGGAACTAGGCCTGTCACGCACAACGCTGGTTTTTTTTATTGGAATCCCCGCACAGTACAGCTTGATGACATGTGCCACGGCAGCTCGGCGCTCTGCCATTAACCACAACCCATGCAGCAAAAGTCATGAACAGTGAAAGACAAAGGAGGGTGCAACGCACCTGTGCCGCTGCCAGCGCCTCTTCCAGCGCTGCTCGCTCGTTCCCCTCTGCAATTGGTGACAGCCCGCCATGGACCACATGCTGCGCCCCAGCTGCAGCCGCAACAGCGCCTGACGTGCCTCGTCCTGCCGTGCCGCTGCCCGGCCCTGGGCCTGCTGCCCCCTGAGCCCCAGCCCCCATGCTACCGAACGTGGTGGGGCCATGAGACACAGGCCCAGCTGCTGCGTGGGTGCTGGCACCAGAAAGTGGGCCAGGACCAGCTGCACCCCCGGAGGTCTCCGAGTCTCGGCTGTTGCCATCTAGCACTGGATAGAAGCTGTTGAGCTTGGTCTGGCCGCGTGCTGCTGCGCCTGACTTGGCACCAGCCGTGCTCACGCCACCTGGCCATAAGCAACAGTGTCACAAACACAGGTTGCAATGCCAGCAAGCATGGGTATGCCATATGCACTGGCTTCCCTGATTGGGGGCCTGGCTGGTAGTCGTGTGCATGGTGCATGGGAATGAGAGCTGGCGTGGGTGCAGGTGCAGCAGCTCAACCAGAACTACGTCGCCAATCGTGAAAAGAGCTGCAGAGAGTTCAAGTCATGCCTGGCCGGCTCAAGCCGCGCATGCCGAGCCATGCCGAGCATTGCCATGCCATGCCATGCGGAGTCATGCCATGCCATGCCATGCCATGCCATGCCTGCCGTGCCGTGCCGTGCCGTGCCGTGCCGTGCCGTGCCGTGCCAAGTTGCATGCACAGGTGCGTGTGCAGCTGTGCATCATGCCTAGCACACGTGCTCATAGCTGTGGGCTGTGTATGGCTACACAGCTGCTCATGCCAAATGAGTGGATGGCGACCGTGCACGGTCCCACACATGCTCAGTTGCTCACCCTGCTTAGATGTGGAGCGTGGAGCTGCAGGCCTGCTGGCACCCCCAGCAGTTGCACCGATGGGGGCGGGAGCCGCCTGCTGGTTGGGGAAGAGGCAGCGCACAGGGGTGGGCCCGCCTGTGCTTGGCGGTGCTGCAGGCAGTGCTGCGAGCACGTCCCCGCCTGCGAACGGGAGTGCGTTTTCAGCGCGTTTATTACAGTGGGCGGGGTTGGGTGGGTGATGCAGCCGGTGGGAGTCGGTGTGTAATTCTTCGAGTCGGTGCACACGGCCCGTGGGCAGCCAGACGGTATATGTGCAGGCCTGCACAATGTGCATGCAGAATACATAGCCCCCCATGCATTCTGCATGACACGACACATGTGGCCTAGCATTTGTTGGAACACCCCCACGCACCCCCACCCCTCCATCGTTGCTCCGCATATTGCGCACCTGGCGACGTCGCCAGCAGAAGCGGGCGCTGCTCAACGGGCGAGCTGTTGCGTTTGCGCTTCAAAACATCACGTCCTGCAGCATCTGTCTGGGGCTGGGGCTCCAACGAAGATGCGCGAGCAAGATACTGTTGTTGCAATTGCTGCTGTTGCCCCAGTGTAAGGGGCTGGCGGGGCGCATATGTACCTGGCTGCAGTGACTGGATCGATGTACTGGGCTGGCCCTGCAGGCCAGTTTCACCCAATTGAGTGCGCCGGCGCTTGGCGTCGTAGCCGGACATGCTATCCTGCGAAGCACCTGCCTCTCCCGCGCCCTGCTGCGCTTCCTCAGCCCCTGCCTGGGCCTCCCCATCCCGCTCAAACTGGCCAGTCAGTCGCCGCTCAAGGAGACGTAGCCTGGCTTCGTTGGAGGCGGAGCTCCCCGCCAGTGATGACAGCAGGGAGCCAGGTAAGTAGCCGTTTGGTGCTGCCATGGCTCACCTCATCAGTCTAGATAGCAACAACAAAATTGTAATTTACATCAGAGTCGGGTCGGAAGGATCAAGTTGCATACCGTGCATATGCATACTGCTGAGCTTCAAAGCAACGACTATGATACTGCGACTTTCGTGGATGTGCCAACCAAAAACCAACAGCCCCAGCAAAGCACGCCCAGCACGTGTGAGAAGAGTGTAGACAGATGGCCTGTCAGGCAGGGATGGGGTCAGGCAGCAGTGGCCCGAAGAACTCAGCCTGGAGGTCCATGATGCCAGCTTGTAGCCGCTCTCGGTGGCTGATACCGTGCATGGCATCGCGGTCCGCCTGGCTGAACACGTCCCGGACCGCCTGGCTGACACCCGCCTGCCGCGCGCCTGTGTAGTGCAGGCACGGGGCCCGTGCACAGGATGCATATGTGGTTCAATTCGATTGCTTGCAGCAGGGCTCTTGAGCACATGCTGTCATGTATGGAGCTGTGGAGCTGTGAACCGCATGTCTGCGGGCCCGGAAACACTCGCACATTTAGACGAGGCACAAGCATGTTGCAGGCCTGCACTCAGAACAGGTCATCTGCAGTACAATAGCAGGAGTACAACTAGGCAGTCTGTGGACAAGATCACGCACCGAAGAACTTATTGGTTGATGCAGGGAATGTTAGGCTTGTGGGCTGCCAGCCCTCACCCAGTGCAACCGCTGCTGGCTGCTGAACTGTGATGCTGCTTGAGATGTGTGATGTGACAGCTGTGGTGCTGCTGCCAGCTGCAGTAGTCAGCGTGGTGTGCTGCACGCCGCCCACCTGCCCTTTGCCCTCCAGCCCAGTAGCTGCTGTGACTGCACGGCGGGGGTCTGTGGTGGGTGCGTACTGGGCCGCCCCGTAATGCACGCCTTGCGGTTGTTGCATGAGCAGCCGCTCAGCGGGCGCTGGGGTGGGCACACCCACGCGCATGCTGCGAGGCCCCAACCCCACGGAAGACAGTGCAGCTGCGGTGGCCACACGGCCCCTGCCCCCGGAGAGCACCGCCTGCACATCTGAAGCATACACGGCAGCCGCAGTAGCTGCCTCTGCAGCTGAGGTGAGGGCTGCAGACAGGCTGGGGCCGCCCCCAGTCGCAGCCATGATGTTGGATCCTGCCGGGTAGGGCGAGCGCCATGCAGCGGGTGCACGGGGGCTGAAGCGCTCTTGGAAGTCGCTGCACTTGTGGACCAGGCTGGCCAGCCGCTCCTGCACATCGATGTAGTCTGCACATGCACAGCACATGGCCGCACAGGTGCTATGTGAGTACATCAGTACGACGATAGGGTCAGCGAATGTTGGACAGAAGAAATTCCTGCAGACCGCACACGCTCATTGTCACGGGGTGGCAAAGGCTCAGCCGCCAGCTGAAGAGCAGCTACAGTATTGTGAGCCCCACCGTTCCCACAGCGCATGCTGGCATGCAATGATTCCGTACCCTTGCCCAGCGCCCTCTACCTTCAATGTACATCTGAACACTGGACCCCCAACCCGCATTGCGTGGCAGTGCCCGTACGCCGTACCTGAGATGAACTGGTCCTCCAGCTGGCGGTACGTGCCAGCTGGTAGCCGCCTCATCTCCTGCATGCACATGCAACACCCAAGCCACATCAGTGATGTCAAGCTCTTTCCTTTAGCTTGAGCTGTTGCGTCGCTCACATCCATGCATGGATGGAGTGGTGCATCTCGTCAACACACGAAGCTCTCCTGCGGCTGGTGTATGCATGCGGCTGTACAAGGGCCCAGCAGCAGGTCCACCCAACCGCTGACTTACCTTGGGCGTGAGCGTGCTGAGCATGGTGGCTGCACGTGCCTTGCGGGCTGCAGCAGAGGATGGGGCGCTGCCCGGACGAGCCGTGAGCCGGTGTGAGCGCGATGTGTGGGCTGGGTCGAAGGGGCTGTGCGCGAGCGTGTCTGCTGGCTTCTTGCGTGTCCAGTCAGCCACCACGAACCCAGGTTTGACTGATGACCCGGCCAGCTTCCGGTGCAGGACGGTGTGCCTGTTCTCAGCCGCACGCGCTGCCTCCCGATGCGTCAAAGCTGGCACATATGGCTGCTTGCCGCTCTGCTGCTCCTTGGGCAATTCTTTGGACTCCTGCGCCGGGCCGGGCACGCCACTCCGATGCTGCACCTTTGACTTGGTTGGCGTGTCGTGCAGGCCATGTTCCACATGCAGCCTTGCCTGAACCTGTCTTAATGGCTGGCCTGTGGAGCCAACATCCACATGGGGCCCGTAGACAGGAGTCTGCGGCGTTCGCAAGTCCCACAGCCTGCGCCTCGGTGGGCTTGAGCGCGGAGAGTAGGTCTCTCCGCTTCTCGAGTCTGCCACTTGGTACACATTGGTTGCAACAGAGACCGTGGAGCCAGGGGTCGCCGGTTGTCTTGCCTTTTCATTTTGTCTAGGACTGTAAAGCAGCTCCGCCATGGCTGAGGTTTGCCCTGCTACTGCGGGTGGGCGCGTTAGTGCTGCTCAACTCATATCACTATACCTATCCAGGCATTGAAAGCTTTGCTGCGTGCCCTCAATTGGTGAAGCGCGACTTGTCGCATGATGCAACTCCGGGTTACACCACCACCTTTGTTGCGACTCATTCGAGAATTCAAGGTAACGCGGCTGCTGTCAAATAGTGATACAATTGATGCAATGCTTGAACATCCATGCGCTTTCACCTCATGGAAATTGGTAACCACTGGTCCAAGGCAGCAAGTGGGGAAGGAGGCAGGGTGCTTGTCAATGATGTTCATAGCATGCCATTACATGCCAGACAATACATGCCTTATGGATTGTTACCATGCCGATCAACACAGCCTATGAATGTGTCAAGCTGATGCAACAAATTACGCCACTTGCAAACTGCCACGTAGCTGACTGTCGTGTGTGGCATAATGACTACTGGTGATCTGACATGTACATGCCGCTGGCCTGCGCAAAAGCACAGCAGTGCAACGTGCATCCTCCAACCCCCCAAAAAAGAGCCCCTGGCCAGGCCCAGCGGCAAGCCACTCAACAGCACCATCATGGCATCATCAGTCAATCCCACATGAGGCTGTGTGGATTAACGTGCCAGCCGCCTGCTCACAGCCATGCTCAGACACCGCACATCATTCTGCGCACGCCCTCACCAACCCACATCCACACCCACGGCTTTTCAGCACGCAACCTGAGGCTGCTTGCTGCTACTCTGCTGCCTCCCAGCCAACCGCATGGGATCCGCCAGCACAGGTCTACCGGTGCGTGTCCTAGTGCTTGTGCTCATGACCGTGCTCGTGCGTGTGCTCGTGCTTGTGCTCGTGCTTGGCACGCTTAGGGCGTGCCTCCTCCACACAAGCGTGTGCAGGGTCAGGCACAGCTGCCCAGCGCTTGACGTACTCGGCCATCTCAGCGTCCGTAAGCAGTGCAGCGTCCAGCTGCGCAGCAGCAGGCCAGTAGTAGTGATAGTTATAAGTTTGTGTACGCCGTCACAAGACGAACAGCAGCCAGGCCGTGCTCGCTTTTCCAACACCTCTGAAGGCACAAGTGCTGGCACCCACGTCCAGACCCAGCTCGCACATCTGACATCAGTGTGCTTGGCGCGGGCAGGCCGCGCACCTGTGCACTGATCTTGGCCTCGTCCATGCCCACACCAATGAACACAATCTCCTGCCGCCGGTCGCCGTACGCGCTCTGCTCCGACCAGTCCCAGTCAGCAAGGATGACATTGCGCTGCTCGGCCTCCTGGGGCCAGTCCTCGTCCGGCACTGCACACCACCAGTCGCCCTGCGGCAAACGGGGCCCGGGGGCCGGTGGCATGGCGGGCTTAACAACTGGCAGCGTGCACCCTTGCACAACAGATAGGTGTGCAACCAACCACCCCCAGCCGCCCGATCATTGGATGGCACCAGTGTGTAAGAGCAGGCGCTATTACAATGTTGATCATGAGCACAGCGTACAGTGCTGATCATGGGTACACTGCTGATTGTGAGCACAGTGCTGATTAGGATCTCTAGATGATAAGCATTCTACGGCCATACGACCCGCGCTGCCTACTGGGCACAGCCAGAGAACCAGCAGCTCGCACCTCGTCACGGAACTCAAAGTGCTGGCCTGCATGGCTCCAGTAGTACGCAGTCGTGTGCGAGTTGGACAGCCACACAAAGCCCTTGGAGCGCAGCACAGCCTTGATGGGTGAGTCGCCCGCGTGCTGCGCCTCGCCATCTACCGCGGTGTTGGTTGTCACAGGCAGCCACTTGAGCACCTGCTCCTTGAGCCTGCATGCACACATGACACCACGGCAGGGGTGTGTTGAGCAGGACACTGGTGCTCGCAAGTCACAGACTGATGCGTGATGGTGATCCAGCTCCAAACACACAGAGAAATGACAGGCTCAACCTGGAGAGCAGGGCAGAGGCACATGCAGGGTGGCCAGGGCAGCAATGAACACGAGCGTCGCGCGCACGGCACGCACCTCTGCGCATGGAACGGCTTGCGGCGGGAGTAGACAAACGAGAAGATGCCAAAGCGCTTGGCCGCTGTGGTGGCCTGCCTCTCGTGTGAGTGCTTGTGCTCGTGGTGGTGGTGCTCGTGGCCGTGGTCATGCCCACAAGCCGCACAGTCGTCGTGGTGCGCGTGGTCGGCATGGTTGTGCTTGTGCTCGTGCCCGTGGTCATGGTCGTGCTTGCACGCGCCACAATCCTCATGGTGCTCGTGGTCATCATGGGTGTGCTTGTGCTCGTGGTGGTGGTGGTCATGCCCGTGCTCGTGCTTGCACGCGCCACAATCCTCATGGTGCTCGTGGTCTGGGTGGTCGTGCTTGTGGTCGTGCTTGTGCTTGTGGTGCTGCTCCTGCGAGTATGCAGGCGAGGACCGCAAAATGGAATCCCATGAGATGCATGTGGCACTGCGCTACCCGCAGGAAAGCAGGACGGACATGCAGGAACCCAGTGAATGACAGCAACCTCCAGAAGGGCCGTGGGCCTCCAAGAGTGAGCACGTAAAGCAGGGCCAAGACAGGGCCCTGCATGTCCACCTGCATGGAGCGCGCCGCCGCCACCGCGCCTCGGTGCTGCCCTTCGATGTTCAGCTTGGCCACAACCGAGTGCACGTTCTTGCCAAACACCTTGTCAATCTCCACCCGGCCCTGCTGGCACTGCACCACGGTCGCCAGGGGGTTCAGCGACGACACGATCGCCACCAGCTCGTCCAGAGCGGTGCCATCACCCGTGCTGGCGGGCCCAGCCAGCAGGTCCGTCTTGTTGAGCACCACAAAGTCGGCGCACTCCACCTGCAGTGATGCAGCCATCATGCATCAGTCGTGCAGCCATCGATCAGGTGTAGCCCACCATCTCGAACATGTACCTTGCTACCACTCGTGCTGCTGACATTGCCATTCGCACAGCCCGTGTGTCACCCAGCCCCAGCCTGCATTCCATACAGTGCATTGCAAGCAACCAGCTGCGTACCTGCTCCACCAACAGGTCCACCACGGGGCGCAGGTTGCCGCCATCGCCTAGGTCTGGGCGCTGCGCGAGCGGCTGGCGGCTGGCGTACTCCTTGCTGAAGTTGGAGCAGTCCACCTGGTGGTGATGATGCAGCAACACGACCGTGGCAGTCCACTATCACAGCTGTAAAGCTTCCAAGCAGAGTCATACATCTGTACAGTCACCAACGCCAAACTATCTGGGCACAGACAGTGCCACACCCAGCAGCGCCAGCCCCTCCCCCTCCCCCCCTGCCAAGCCACCATCATACGGTGCTACGTGATATAAAGGCCTGATGTGCCCGCATGCCGTGAAACCTGGGGGATGCTGCAGGGCTCGTACCACAGTGACCAGCGTGTCCAGGTAGATGCGATCCATTGCCGGGTGGCCCTGCGCCTCAGCTTCAGACATCTTGTCGCGGATGTTCTGAGGCTCAGCCACACCGCTGTTCTCCAGCACAATCCTGCACAGATCAAAGCATATCATGCGCCAAGCGTGAGGATGGCTGTAGCCATGTGCCTAATGCCTGCAGATCGTGCAGAGTATGTGGCTCAGCAGCTGCACTTAGCAAGCAGTGCAGTCGCTGACGCAACACTGGTGTGGGTGGCGCACGTGTACGTTACGACGAGAAGTGTGATCTTGGCACTGCACTGCATACCTGGTGTAGGGCGTGCCGCGTTTGTCCGCCATTGCCAAGACCTGCTCAAAGGATGCGAACAGCTCATCCTGAATGCTGCAGCCTGCAGACAGAAAAGTGGTTGACAGTTCAGGCCTCCTTGGCCGCACAGAATACGCCAGCGAGTTATGCATAAACCAGCATCTCCCAGTGCCCAGGTGCACAAGTAAGGGTAGCATTCGCGGTCGTGCCTACAGGGCGTCCCGGCCATGCGCGCCATGCGTGCTGTGCATGCAACCGCATGCCAGAGAGGTGCAAACCCACATGCGCATCCATTCTGCAGCTCGATCGTGTCCGCGAGGTCCTGCGGGTGAGCATGGTTGCTTCATACGTCAGGTCCCAACCCATGCAAGCGCCATAGCGGCCAAAACATACTAAACCACTAACACTGCCAAACCCACATACGCCCCACCTTTGTCGTCGTCGTGTTCTCATTTGCATCAGCTGCACGGTTGCGGTCGTTGCGCACGAGCTTTGCGTCAATGTTGATACTGGCAACGTCATTGACAATGCACGCGATCTTCTCCGTGCTGTTTTGCAGCAGGTGGCGCAGCAGTGTCGTCTTGCCCGCGCCCAAGAACCCGGACAACCTGCACAACGCGAGGGATCAGTTCGCAGCCCACAACCCTGAAGGGCAGAAGACAGACGAGCTGTTGCCCCACATTGTCACGGGCACTTTCTTCGCCTCCTCAGCCATGGCGCTGTCTTTCTGCTCAATCAGATCACGGCAGGGTACTGGGACTGACCAAGCTAGCCTTGCACAAACATACACGTGAGACCTCTAGCAAGGGCACATGCGGCGTGCGGCAGGTGGCAGGTTGCAGGTCACAAGCGTGACAAGTGAGCATCCGTCTTCAAGGATTCAAGCAAGGATTCAGCATTGACTGTCCGGATAATGCCAATTCATCGGATCTGGGAACTGACTGCACTGAGCTACGCGATGCGCAGGTAGCCAGAAACCACCCGGGAACGCAAAGCATGGCGTATAATCAGGGAGGCGGCTTTGGAGGCCAGCTTCCATTCCCACAACCCTTTAACCCGCAGCCGCAGCGCCAGGAGCAAGGAGAGTAAGTGTTGCACAAGCTTTGCGATGTGATGGAATTTATCAGCCCTGTTGCCATCAGTACAACACGATGGCATCATCGCGCTGGTTGAGCTTTGGTTGAGCGCTGATCACCACTCTGTGCACTGCCCCCTTCTAGGTTCACTAGCGTGGAGCTCACCAGTGCGCTGCCGCAGCCACCCGCGAACTTCTACGTCACTGCAACTCCCATCGCCCAGCGGTTCGTGCAGTATGGATGTGGTGGTGTGCATGGGGCTGTGCAGCTTCTATGCGACTGTCGCAGCATGGGAGGGAGCTCTGGGCTTGCATGCATGGAGTACAATTGCAGCCAGAGCACTGCAACTGTGTGCTGCAGTGTGGTCGTCACAATCGTATTCCCAGCCGCTGCACAGGGCGGCGTGCTCGCCCCGGCATGCTCAGTTCACATGTTAGCAGCAAGTTCAGCCACCCACAGCTGCCGGCAGTGCTCGAGGCGCACCGACAGTGTTTGGACCACTGTGTGGTTTGCAGGCACCAGCATGCAGGATGCCCTGTGCCGTCATTCCACAGCGCGTGCAGATCATCAGGGAGTGGTCTCGTACATTATGCGTACTGGTTGTGTTGCTGCGGTCACCTTGCAGGCGCATCGCACCCATATCTAATGATGGGGCCGGCTACAGCCCTCAGCCGGCTGATCCAGCGGATGGAGTGGACGCCAGCTTGCTACAACGCGGAGCCCCACGGTACGCTGGGCTGTGCAGCTGTTGACCCCGACAGCTGCCATCATAGCTGCCAGCATGCTTGCAGCCATTCCCAGCAGGCTCCCGCGACACCCGTGCCTCGCAGCTTGCTGCTCAACCTGTGATTGTATCTCTGACCAGTACAAGCTTGCTGCCCGGATGAGCAGGTCGTCAGCGCTGGTTGGGATCTCTGGGGGCGAGCTGCGAGTGATGGGGAAACGGCAGAAAGGGGAGGCCAGCATCGTGGATGGCTACTTTTCATATGTATACACAGGTGCGCACACGAGCCTCTTATGCATGCCTGCACTGTGCGTCACTGCTCCTATCACTGGTCTCCACGTGCAACCCGAGACGTGAAGTAAACGCTTTAAGATCCTTGCATCGAACTGCACAGCCTCCACTCACCACTAGTTGGCTGGCTGGCTGCCAACATCCTGCAGGCAAGATGTCAGAGCGCATCGGCAACAACTCGAAAAAGATCGGGCTGGCCGCTCTGCTCTTGGTCGTGGTGGGCATCATCGTC
>BDCZ01000432.1:3155-33421 GCA_001662365.1 Chlamydomonas applanata | reverse complement strand
CAAACTGGTACCTCCAGGCGCCACCCCCAATGCCCCCATCACCCCTTCCACCACCCTCCCCCTTGAGCCCACCCCCCTCCCCCTCCCCCTCGCCTTCCCCGCCACCACTTGCGCCACAGCCGCCCTCAGCGGCAGCCTTGTACTGCTCATGGGCGGTACGTGCTGCACAGTTAGGCAGCGCCTGCTGGTTGGAGATGCTGGCACTGCTGCAGAACAATCGAATGACATGGGAGAGTTCTTGTTCCTGGAAGGCTTCTTACCTGTTTAGTGTCTAGACTTCAACTTGAAACCCAAGCATCTAATCCAAGCCTTGACTCAAACTCGATCAAACTCGTGCACTGCAGTCGGACGACCTGCCGGCAGCTGGGTGGGTGTTGCCCTCATCATACTCGCTGCTGCTGCGGCTGCAGCCATCTCACTTTTCAGCAAATGCATCGATGTCACCAGCATTTGTCACGGCCTCCTCCTCAGTCAACCTCACGCTGCTGCAGGTGCGGTACCTGAACAAGAAAGCATGGGGGCACACCTGGCGGTTGGAACAGCATAGTGGGGTGCCTACAGATCTTGATTGCGCTGGCTGGGTCTAGATGCATCCCTGCAGGATTGATTTCTGCAGACATTACCGCTGATCTTTTGCACGCAGGCTGCGCCATGCGTGGTGCTGGCAGCGGCGGCATCGCTGAACATCCAGGCAGTGCGGTTGAGCACCAGTGCAGCAGACATGACCGGCAGCAATGTGATGTTCAAGCGTGCGGGTGCATCAACAATTGTGGTGAACCTTGGAGAGTCTCCACTGGCAGCTGGGACGCAGGTTCGTGGGTCGGCTTGCACTCTGAATGCTGCCGTTCATTAGTGTCTGTATGGGACTGCTGCATGGCGTCGGGGATTGTGGGTTCAATAGTTGTGATGCACTGGTCCAATGGTTGTTTACTTAGACAACCAATACCATGAACCAGGGCGGGCCCCTCGTATGCTGCCCTGCAGATCATGCTGTTCTTTGACTACACAGCGGCCCTTGGTGCAGGCTCCATGAGCGGGAAGGTAGGACTTGCCTGATTCCATATGAGATGCTGCAGCGCGCTGCTGTTTACGCCCTTCTTGGCCTTCACCTTTGGCCTGTTGTTACGAATCAGGAACACTGCACCTGTTTGCAACAAAACCGATCATCACTTCTCCTTTTGGCCACCTCCTCGATCCTGTGCAGACTGGACTGTGGCGCTCTGCGCCCTTTGACTTCTTCAGCGATGCATCCTGCCCCCAGCCCTGCGTGCCCGACTATGTTCTAGTCAACAACACAGACACAGGGCCCATGTCCTTCACACGCGCGCTGCCAGCAACCCAGGAGGTGCTGCTGAGCCTGGATTTGCTGGCAGGTGCCAAGCTGCCTCGCACGCTGCTGCCTTGTTTGGATGACTGGTCGTACAAGGTGCGGGGTGTTATGAAAAGTCATGCTATTGTAGTTCACAATGTGCTACAGGCTTGCATGGTGCCGTGCCAACCAAAAGCATAACTCTTTCGACCACACATGCTTCTAACCCTTGCAACCTTCCCTCCCCTTACCCTGTGCTACAGGCCATCTTCAGCCTGCAGGCTGAGGTGCCCACAGGCTTCACGGCCCTCTCCAACACCCCTGTGGCGTCACGCGTGGCGTCTACGCTGTCTGGGGGCAATGGCCTGGATCTGGTGACGTTCCAGCCCACCCCCTTGATGTCCAGCCACCTGCTGGGGCTTGTGGTAGGGCACGTGTACAGCGTCAGTGACATCACGGCCAGCGGTAAGACCGTCTCTGTGTATGCCACTCCCACTGACCTCATCTGGAAGAACTACCGTGGCAATGGCACCGTGAGCCAGGCAGCCACCCCCCTGCACTTTGCAGTCGCAGCGCTTTCGTTCTACGAGGGCTTCATGGGGGTGCAGCCCCCTCTGACCAAGTTTGACCTGGTGGTGATTCCTGGCAAGGTGTGCTGGACAGGTTTCTGCAGGGGCTGGGGCACCCAGGGCCCTGCTTTGTGTGGGTGTTTGACTCTGTGCACTGCCTGCAGCCAGGCGAGGGCCTGTCTTTCTCAGCTGATCTTACAACTGGAGATGCCTTGCCTATGGTTCTGCAGTGATCACAGATCTGGGTATGCGATAGCTTCTCCTGCTGCAGTGATCATGACCTTGGCGCTGCTGTTCTTACACGCCTGCAGACCTACTCTACAGAGCAGTGGGGCGTCATGTCATTCGATGCCCAGCGCCTGCTGTTCAACCCTGATCGAGAGGGAGCTTATGGCCTGATGCGCGCGGCCCAGATTGTGTGCCACGAGACATGCCACCAGTGGATCGGCAACATCGTCACGCCAGCCAGCTACGTGAGTTGTGCTGCAGCAACAAGCACAGGGGCATGCCATTAAGGGCTGTTGCTTGCCTGTGAGTTCAACATTAGGTTTGGGCGGCAAGTGGCCAGCTGATTAACCGGAGCTTACTGCAATCCCTACAGCCATCAACAGCAGCACAGCAAACTCCTTTTCTGCACTGCCCTTTCTTTGACCAATGCACGCAGGCTGAGCTGCCCCTGTCAGAGGGCCTTGTCTCTTGGATGGAGTACCAATGCATGCAGGCTGTGGCTCCCCAGATGTCTGCACGTGCACTCGCGGTGCGGCTGACCACGCCAGAGGGGCAGCCTGTGGGCGCGCATGAGGGCATTCTCGCCACGGTGAGCACGGCTGCGATGAGGGCTGTGAGAGGGGCAGTGCTTGCACGCCAGCCTGCTGCCTGCGACAGCACCAAGGCCTGCTGAGCTGGTGTGCTGGAGCCTGCCTGAATCAATCCTGGGATCCTTGATATCCTTTGTTCACCAACGGATTAGTCTTGCTTGCCGTCTGCCAACCTGGTTTGAATACCCTGTAACTTGCACGCCCTGCAAATGCGCCTTGCAGGCAAATGCCGCCATGGACGAGCCAGTGGCCAAATCCATTGCCACAGACAATGCGATCAATGGGGCAGCTGCCTCCTCCGCCATCACCTACGCAGGCACTGCAGCAGTGTTTGGACAGCTCAGCACCCGGTGCGAGCGCATAGATCTGATCGAGGCGGTTGCCACAGGCCAGCTGCCTAGCGTACCATGCTTCCAGCGCTTTGCGCGGCTGCTGTTGCAGCAGAACACCACTGCCACGCTGGCAGGCCTGCCGTACAGCTTTGCCAGCGCAGCCGGGCAGTATTCTGGTCTCACCACACAGTCAGCTGCTGACGCCATCAATGGCTGGGTCACACTGGCGGGGCACCCGCTGGTGAGTGTGACAGATGCCTCGGACCCCCTACCCCCCGCGCCCTCGCCCCCGCCTCCTGTGTACCCACCACCCAGCCCCAGCCTCGTGTCTGTCCCTGTGCTGGCCTCCCCGCCCCCTCCTGCCTACCCCCCACCACCTGACACGACAGCAGGCAACAGGCGGCTACTGCAGGTGCCATCAGCCCCGCAGCCTCCGGCCCCTCCCCCACCCCGTGGCTGGGGCATGACGGACCGGCTGTGCTTCAGCCAGGCGCGCTTCTGCGCTTGGGGCCCGTACGTGAACGATGCCAGCGGCGCGGCGAACATCGTGTGTCCCTCCAGCGGCACTTGGACTGTGACGGCGGTGGGTTGTGATCCTTGCCATTGTGCTCTGGTACCTGCTGTAGTAAATGCATGCACCCATGCTGAGGCTGTCGTAGGCCTGCTCAAATGGTGCATGTAGCCCATCACATATCACCGGCACCCACCACATGCTTGTTGTCTTAAAACCGTCACCTTCTTCCCATTGCTGATCCAAACTGTTACGCACGCTGCCCTCTGTTTTGAAGCCTGTGTCCCTACTGCCTGACATGCTCGCGGACATCGCCCCAGTGCCAGCTGCGCTGGTGCTCGCCAATGTGTCGGGCCCTGGCAATTGGATCCCTGATGTTGCTGGTGGCCCTGCTACGTATGCGACGCTCCCAGCGACAGGCACATGGCCGGTCGCAGTGCAGCTGAAGCAGCCCCTGTTGTCAAGCAGCTGGGTGATGCAGGCAGGCAACTACATCAAGGTGAGGCGGCCTGGTCAAAGCGTATCCTAATCGAAAGCAGCTCTGGCCAACACACAGCTATGGTCAGACCAGCTGGGGCTGATGACAGCATGGCTTGTATGGGTGGGGGTAAGGGGAGGTAGCACTTGTCCTGTTGTTGTGATAAGAGCCAGCCGCATAGACTTTACACCTGAGCTTGCACGACTCCAACCATCATGCGTCAGTTGCAGCAGTCCACGAGCTGTTTGCAGATGCCTGACACAGATGGAAGCATGGTGAGCAACTTTTCTTTCGCCCTGGGGTGTGCTCGCTTCTGCTGCGCAGGTCGTGCGCGGCGGCTATGATGCCGCGCACGTGCAGCACCTGGTGGCGCGTGTAGCGGCCATGAACCTGGCAGCCAACATCAACCTCGCTGGTGCTGGAGCCTCTGTGGAGCTGGCCCTGCGAGAGGGGACGCTGCTGGGTGCCTCAGCCCTTTTGTCAGACATTTATGCCACGCAGCTGAGCGCCTTCACAGTTGACAACAGCACCACGCCACCTGTGCTTCTAGCAGCCATCCAGGCAGCCCTGACCAGCCCTGAGGCCGTCACAGGCATGGGCATGCACCTGCTGGTTGCCCCTGCCCTGGAGGCCCTAGACTCTCTGGGCTCGCTGCTGGGCCCAGCCACCACATCTTGCAGCCCTGCCCTCAAGACCTGGGCACGTGGGCTCGTGAAGCCCATTGCTGCAGCGATCGCAAAGGACTTTGTGGCGCAGTATGGGGGCATGGGGGCAGCGGAGCAGGCAGGCGCCGCGATGCAGGCAGCCATGACGCTGGCTGGTGTGGCGAGTGTGGCAGACGCAAAGGCTGGCACCAACCTGCTGAGCGGCTTCAGTGACATGGACACTTTCCTATTCAACCTCACGCGCGCACGTGTGATGTGGACAGCAGCCATGCTGGAGCCGCAGGTGAGGGCGGCTGATGACCCTGCCACTGGGTCCGCAATACTACTGGACATACCGACATAGCACTTGCCTGCAGGGATCGCATGTGTAACCGTATGGTGGCTGTGTTGCACACAGGGGCACAGCATGTGGGGTCAGCCGGGGTTTTCCAGGGCCGGTCTTTAAAGCTATTGTTTGTTGGATTGGCGATCTCACAGCGTGTCCACTGCACTGAGAAATCCGCTCTTTTGTCCTAACGCAAATCTAGAGCTCAAAAGGCCATAATCACATCAAGCGGCATGTCACCTAGAGGATAGAAGCGTGCTTGTGACGACAATCCACTGTTGCCGCGCACCGCAGGTTGCGGCGTTCACGTGCGGCATGTTCGTGGACCTGGCATCTGGCTGGCGCCCCAACGCGACTGCGCGCCCCGCATACGTGTACGACGTTGACTGGCGGCCTGCCCAGCTGGTGGCTGCCACGGAGAAGCCCCCAGGCTGTGACCTGTCCAGCCTGCAGCTCGGCTCAGACAATAGTGCGTGATGCTGAGCCGTATGGAGTTGTTGAGTGCATTTGGACGGGATCATGAAGACACGGATGCGGCATTGCACGAATACGGCGTGTCCCACAAGGGGCTTGTACACCAATCATCATCATACAAAGCCATGTGCTGCAACTCAATGGTCACATCACGGTTATCACACACTGTGCGTGCCTGTTGAACATGCATTTGGGTTGGTGGTGCTTCTGCGCCCCGCGCCCTCCCCCCCAACCCCACCCCACCTCCACCCCTGCGCCTTTCCCAGTCCCACGCGGAACCGGATCAGACAAGCACGCACCCACGTGTTGCAACACGCGGCCACATCAGGCAATGCAAACATCCATGTCCCACGAGATAAGTTTACAACTGCTGTCCATGCCCACTGCCACGCAGGCACGTCAGACAACTTTTTCGTGCGGGAGCTACAGGCCACGTCGTTCCTGAACGACCTCGCTGACATCGAGCGCGTGCTGTATGCGGCGTCCTACACGCGCATCCCTGCCCAGCGGGCCACCATGCTCTCGTCCATCCTGGCGGGCGTATCAGGGTGCGTGGGTCGCTGGCTCTTTGGTGGTATGCCTAGAGATGGGAACAGTTACAGGAAACCACTACCCACGCGACGGGAGGTGGGACTAGGGGGAACACCAGTGGTGGGGGTCTGCCTGCACCAGGGACAGCAGACATCGCCCCTAGAAGGCTTGACTTGGCGGACCCCACCCGCATGAATTTTAATGCCACCCCTGCAAGGCAGCGGTGTCACCGTACATGCACCAGCTCTGACGCGTGCGTGCCTTGCCTGGGACCATATGGATGTACACTGCGCACAGGAACACAGCATCACCCGACTACCACGCCCCGCTGTCCGTCTCTGACGCCAAGGCGCTGCTGCGCATCCTCACGCGCACTGCACAAGCGTGGGGCAGCACGGCGCAGGACAACGACGTCCTGGGGGCCATTGTGCGTGACCCAGCCACGTGGGCTCAGGTGGTGGCCGCCTTCAGGGCAGCTGGTGACAGGTGAGCAGGAGACAGGGGGTTCGGTGGCAGGTCTGGGGCTATCGAGAAGGTGGTTGTGGGCATGGAGGCATGGGGACATGGCAGCAGCATGCTGGGTGCATGCTGGCACGACGATGCACATGACGGTGGTGGTGCAAATGAAGCGGATCGTGCGAAACTGAGCAGATGTGCGCCTGTGCTACGTCTGGTGCTTTAGCTGGCTGGCTTTGCCGCACTACCTCTGCTTTCTGCTTCTCTGCTGCAGCACTGGCGCCGTCGCGCTGTCTGTCATCGAGGAGCTGACGGCTATAGCTGTCACAGAGCCGTTCTCCCCCAACGACGCACCCAGCCTGCTCTCTCACAGGCAGATGGAGAGCTGGGTGACGCAGGTGGGGCCTGGGTGTTTGGCGTGCGTGTTTTTGGCCTGGGTGTTCGGCCTTAGTTGGTCGGCCTGGGCTAGGGTGGTTGGCACTGGGCAGCAGGCCTGCCTGGTTACTTGGCCTTGGTTTGTGCCAAAGATTTCTGCTGGAGGTCTGTTACGGCTGCGGGGCTGGGCTTTCGTGTTGTCCTGGACCTGACAAGCACAAGGGGTCAGGTCCAAGTCAAGTACTCGAGCAGGAGCAGGGGCGCACGCTGTTGCATGGTTGAGCACACAGTTGCAAACACCCAAACCGCTACACGCTGACGTGGAGAGGGGCATTGACGATGTTTTTCACTCGGCTGCTTGCGATTGACCGAATGAACGCAGAGCGCTGGCGTGCTCGGGGTGTCGGAGGATGCCCTCAACGGCCACTCTGGCCCAGGCAACTTTTCAGCTTCTGAGCGCATTCTGGGGCGGGCGGCATCCAATGCACAGTGGGCCGCAGCCGCACGTGGCGGCATCTGCGCATGGCTGAACGCACAGATCCCCTCACCGCCACCGCCCTCGCCCTCGCCATCCCCGTCGCCATCCCCGGTGCCTGCACCATCGCCTTTGGTGTCCCCAGACACCGACGCTGTGGCGTCGCCGCCGCCACCGGCGACACCGGCCAACAACAGCACATCATCGGGTGACAGCACGGTGCCATAAGTAGCAGAGAAGTAAACCACCCTTGGCGGCCCGAGTCTGAGCCTGCTTGGGCTGGGCTTTCACGCTGACAGGACACGAATCCAACGCCCAATCTATGCATGCTTGTGCTCGTGCTCCAGTAGTAAGCATGGCCTGGGGAATGCAAGCAGCAAGCATGCACGGCCCAGCAAACTGCCGCTGGGTTGTTATACATAGGGGTGGCAGAAAGTTTTGGTGGCTTGAAGATGGCTACGTGATCGGACTGTGTGCACACTGCATCCACCTGGCGTAAGTCAAGAATAATGTTCAATAACTTTTGTGTAAGGCTGAAGGGTATTTCATCAGGAGGCGCCAACACAGCTGTCAATGAGACGTTTGGTACCTATGTATACATGATCGAATGTGCCCTCACAGTCGCATCGGAAAGAAACAAGGGAGAATTGTGGAGAAGTGTGACTGCTTAACCTTTCAGCCGAGCGCAGACAGAATTTGGCTACATCGGGCACAGAGCATAGCTATGTTGCAGCCTGCAATTACGTTGCCTGCTGGCTGTGGACAAAGGCCAAAAAATACGGGCAGTAGCAACAGGAGGGTGCACGCACAGCATCTGCGGCAGGCCCCAAGCACACTCAACAAATGTAAATCCCCCCAGCTGCTAGGCGGCGTGCTGCGTGGCAGCTCTTCAAGCCATGGTGTGCGGGAGCTGCGTGTGTGCTGCAGCGCACTGCCCTTTCAACCCAGCCCAGGCCCGTCCACGTCTTCAGCAGCCAGCAGCAGTCCCCCAATGCCAAGCAGCATGGGAGCGTATGAGGACAGCCCATTGCAGCAGTTGCTCGCACTGGTGCGCACGGGTTGCGTGACGTCATGTTGACAGCTTGACACACCAAACCATGTGATGCGAAGAGCTACCTGGTGCACGCTTGCAGTCCGATGTTTTTAATGCAAGGCTGCAATTACGTGAACTTGTCATTTGAACACCGGATACGTATGCTGGACTTTTTGCGTTCTCGTTCATTCTATACTGAAGGTTGGAAATTGCCAAAGATTGTCTGGCATAGCATTTTGTCGTCTTGGGTGGTCGGATACCAGCCAAAACATGATGCGCCATGCAACATACAGCTGTCAAAGCAGCTCGCAGTGAACTGCACACAAGCGCAGTGCATGTGGGCACCACATGAATGCACTGTGCAACGTGGCCCTCGTCTCACCAACACCATGCTGATGGAACTGTGGCTGGGTGGTGTTGGAGTTCGTTGACCTGCAACATGGCACACGTCTCGCTGCAGGTACGCGCATCAACGCGCATCCACGCACCCCCCAAGGCCGAGGTGGACTCCACAGCTGCACGCCCAACATGCCTTCTCCTCATCTTCCCTGGTAAGAGCCATGGACTGTGTATCAAAAGTTCATTTGATTGTGCGATGCCGTGGACCTCTTTTGCCTTGCTTGCCCTGGGCTTGCGAGGCCTGCGCTTGCTCCCCATGGCGCTTCGCACGCATGCATCACCCCTTGCAACATGCATCAGTTCAGCCAGTTCAGCCAATGGCAGCTGCTGGCCTGAGACGCTGGGAGCGCACACGCCATGCGCCATGTGCCATGCAGGCTCCATGTGCACCGTGGAGGATTTCGCCCCCCTTGCAGACGCGGTGTCCCGCCATGCAGCGGTACAGTACCCGTACATGGCCACATGGGTGGGCACAGTCGGCGCCGATGCTGCACGCATCTTCATGGCCCAGGTGGCGCAGCAGACATGGCTCTCTGCACAGCAGCAGTCAGCTCCAGATCTGCCAGGGAGCCCAGCCAGCAGTGCCTCAGCACCAGCGTCCACAGCAGGCGGCTCTGGCAGCCCCAGCATGCAAGCCGCAGGTGGCCCAGCATCAATGAGCCAAGACCCAACCATGACAGTACCACTGACAGTTCGCGAGGCTGTGGCAGTGGCTGAGCAGACAGGGTTCACCGCGCACCGCAGCCCCTCAGGCCGACTCCCCAATGTGGTGATGCTGGCTCACTCCCTGGCTGGTAGGTGTACATGTGACGGCTGTACAACAGCTGCCGTAGCACGTGGGCAGAGGGATGGCTCTCAAGCCTAGTCTCGGTTCCGCCAAGTCGTAGATGAACAGCACACAGCGTCAAAGCCACAGGATGACACACATGACAACCAACGGCTTACATGCCGCTTGCGCAAAACCACGAATGGCTGGTTCACTTGGGGGCGCCGGGCTCAGTCTGTGCTGGGGCCACACCCTGTTCCGAGTCTCACCTGTGTGCGTGTCACCTGTGTGCATCACACATTCCCCACATTGTGTGATGCAGGCACCCTGGTGTGTGACACCGCGGCACGCATGGCGGGCGGGCTGGTGATGCTGGGCAGCGTGTGGAGTGGGGACGCCATGAGCCAGCTCGGCCTCAGCAGTGGGTGGGCATTGAGCGCGCGGCCTGTGATGCTCCTGGGCGGAGAGCTGGATGGGCAGATGGTGAGTGGCTGCGGGCTGCATAATACACGTCCTGTCGTATCACCAACTATAAGCTGATGAGCTGGTTGCGACCGAGCTTGCACGTGCTGGTTTGGGGGCAATCACCAGCGAGCAGCCATGGCAGATGCCTGCATGCATTCACCTTCCACAGGTACCTGCTGGGATGCGATACCATGCTGACTCCATGCTGCTGCTTGCATGCCGCTGCTGCCTGCACTGGCATCCGCAGTCCTGGCCGCTGTTCACAACCGCCGCAGCACAGTCCGCCTGGGTGGCAGGCCGGCGGGGCGCCTCATATGCTGTGACACACAAGCCAGTCGTACTGCTGCCGGGTGCCAACCATGCGTCCACCTGCTCCAGGCTGGCACCTGATGTGGGCCGTGGCGATTGCCCAGCCCTTGCGCTGGACCGTCCAAGTGGGAAGAGCACCGCGGAGGCAGGCGCGGGGGCCAAGGCAGGTGCAGGGGATGAGGCGGTGCAGGCCGCCTTGAACGCAGCCACGGCACAGGCGACAGGTCAGCTGCTTGCTGCCTTCCTAGCGGCTCACTTCCTCCCGCACGGGGCCCCAGCAGCAAGTGCGCCTGCCACGGAGGTGCCCCCAGCAGCAGCAACAGCAACAGCGCCGACCGCCGCAAGCGTGCAGCTGCACGCGCAGCGGACGGCTGCGACCAACACCCTGGCCACTGCAGTGGCTACCACTGTCCGGATCATGGGTCCTTATGCACAGGCTGCTGGAGCCGGCCAACTTGAACAGGCCTGGGCGACAGCAGCTGGCCTGGAGGCAGCTGCTGCATTGAGCAACGGCGGTGGGGACATCACCCACTCGCCATGTGACGCAAAGGCTCTGGGCCCCCTGCTGCTGCTGGCAGTCCGCACGGGCCAAGCCACTGGGCTTGAGCCTGCTGGGGTGCAATCTTCATCCTCCTCTGGAGGGGATGTGGAGGGGAACGTAGAGGCGTCCTTTGCACCTGCAGCAGCTGGCGCTGAGGGCAAGCGCGGCACCTCTGGGTGCACGGGCAATGCCGACGCCCGTAGCTCCAGAGCAGCAGGCCCTGCCGTCATGAGCTCCTCAGAGGAGGATGCATGGGCCCGCATGGCACCTGGCTCACATGCTGCTGCTCCTATGGCTGCGGCCTACATGGCCGCCACAGCAACGGGTGGGCTGCTCCTCCCAGCTCCCTCCCTTGCCACCTCCTTCCCAGTGCCTCCCCCATTCTTTGCCAGCCCAAATACTGGGGTGACGGGCATGGCCCCCGCGGCCGCCCCAGGGACCCGAGCGAACCACACGGCGGCTGCATCATCATCAGCAGCATTAGCGGGCAGTACAGGGCCGTACAGCTGGAATGTGCCGCTGATGCTGCCAGGCACCCTGGCGGCGGCAGAGCGTGAGGTAGCGGATGCACAAGCGGCGGTGCTCCTGCACGCCGTGCGCGCAGCCGGGCTACTGGCAGAGGCCGCCCTCTCCCGAGTCCACATTGTAGCTGAGGTCCACCCCACCTTTGAAGGCCTTATGTATGCGCAGCCGTCAGTGCATGCCGTTCCGGGCCCGGGGGGAGGCCATGCACAGCTGTGCGTCCATGCGTTCCTGCACTACCCTGCGCTGGAGCGGCCCCCCGGTGCACCCATGGGTCAGTTACATGCACTGGCACAGGCATGCGTCATCTGCCTCCTTGATTGGCCAGCCTGCCCAACATATGACAGCCACCATCCGCACTGACTGAACCATGCTACCTTGGACATGGTCTGCTGTGATCCTGCACGCTCTCTTCCCATCAGCATGGTCGCCATGCCACATGCACCCTCCATGTACTCTCCATGCACCTGATGCCATGCCCCTGCACATCGTGCCCATGCACACCGTGCCCCCAGGCCTGTACCCTGCCTCCCCCTGCCTATGGCTCAAGCTCAAGGCTGGCTGGGCAGCTGCCGCGCAGCTACGCGCCGCGCTGGGCCTGCCACATCCCACCCCCCCGCCTGCCACAGCAGACACTGGCTCTCAATCTTCTGGCAGTGCTCCTTACCAAGAGCTGGGTGCTGTGGACCTGAACCGGGCAGCGCTGGACTGGGCGCTCGCGTGCGGACCCCCAGAGGCGCGCGCAAGGTGGGTGTGAAGGTTGTGTGGTGGTTGGGTTGTGGTTGGGCTCCGCTGCGCAGGTGCGCTGCTGTTGGCTGGCTCTAGATCTTCCGGCCTGCATTTACCTACCTGTATGGCTTTAATGCTCTGCTGCCATGTGTTGAGCTGCATGATGTGCTGTTGATGTGCTCATACAGCTGAATGCATGGCAGCAGAGCTGCTGAGCTGCAGGGAGCGCATGACTATGGTAGAGGGGCATGAGATGATGAGCTTGTGGGCGTTGGGCATGGAAGGCCAGACTGGTCGAAAGGTTCTTTCAGATCCATTTTGGGATGCACAGCACAGACTTGAAACACCGTGTTATCATTTTGAGGCACAGATCTGAAGCTGAGCATGCGAGGGACCAACCGCTCGCATGCACCTGCGCAGGTACCTGGCATTTGGAGTGCCTCTGGAACTTGGCCCTGATGAGCCAGTGGCCGGCGGTGCTGCCGCATGGGTGCGCGGCTCGCGCATGCGCTGGGACGCCGTGACTGACGGCAGTAGCGGCGGCAGTAGCGGCAGCAGCGGCGGCGGCACAGGGCCCAGTAGTGATGCCCGCGACGCAGGCATGGGTGTGGGCGGGGGCGCAGCAGCAAGTGCGGGAGGTGCGCGCCGTAGGGTAACCAAGGTGGTTGTGCGCAGCCCTGTGTCAATCACACCGCTGCCAGGAGGGGACACTTCCTCTGCTGGGGCGGCCGCAGCAGCTCCGTCAGGGGCTGCGCGGGGAGCTGGGCTGAGTGCACTGCCTGTGGGGGGCAGCGTGTGGGCACCAGAGCTACCAGAGGATCAGGAGGCGCAGCTCTTCACGGGCAGCCTGTATGTGAAGGTGCGCTTGGAAAATAGAGATGTGTGGGTAATAAACGGATATATAAAGACATATCTAGATGACAGATGTGAGATTATCATAAGTGGTGCGGGGGTGTAGGGGCGGGAGGTGTATGTACTGTGGAAGCTCATCTTGTATGAGGGAACTTATTGTGGTGGGCTGCGTGCCATATATGTGATCGTTGTACCGTGTACTGCCCCAATGGTAGCCGCTGGCGTGGCATGGAATCTGCAATGTCCCGCTGCACATCGACACGGCCGCGCACTCGCAGATCCTGAGTCGTGCGGCTGCTCTGGAGTGGGTGCAACTTGGATCCATACGCCAAGCCGGGCTGGACAAGTGCCTGTGGGGTGGCAGCACCAGTTCTTGATGTTCAAACACATTTGATGCTATGGTTGAGGCCAGCAGCCAGCACATCCCTGCTCGGCCGCTCTGCTGGAATCAGTTGAAAGTAGGTCCCATGCCGCCATGGCATACAGCAGCGGCAGTAGTACTGTTGTACTGCTGGTTGAGTGTTGAATCCTCAATACAACAAAAACAATATGATTGAAAGTTTCCTGCCGCCTCCTCTGCGCATCCCGATGCGGCACTACGTCATGTACCCTTCAGCTTCCACCTGGCCTTCCTTTTCTGCCAGGCCAGAGGGCAGGCGGCATGGCGTGCCGCTCAGCGATAATCGCATGCACGTGGGAGGCATGCGACGCCGACTTCCTGAGGCTTCTGTGTCAGATGGCCCTAGTCGTTTCCGGAAGTGTCGGCCCCACTTTCATATATATGACCCAACCCAGACGGGCCGCAAACCCCAATTGTTGCAAAATCCCAGTTTGTTTTAGCACGCTTCCTTCATCCACGCTTCCTTCATCCACAGTTAGAGAACGGTACACACTGGACACGTATTGCTGAACCGAACACGACAACCATGGGTGGCCTGGACCCCCGCAAGCTGACCAACAAGGTTCAGACGGTGATCTCGGATGCCATCTCTCTTGCCAAGGAAGAGAGCAATTCTCAGCTCCAGCCCCTGCACATCGCCATCGTGCTCTTCGAGGACCCCCAGGGCCTCGCAAAAAGGTGCGTATGCGTGACAGCGCAAAAACGCAGCAAGTTGGCAGCAGCAGTGACAGCTCATGCTAACAGGCGATTGGCTCCATGCTGGCGCCCGCCCCCCCCTGCTGACGCATAACCAGTGCCTTGTGCGCACGTCTGCACATGTCCTTGGTACCCGCAGCTGCACACTGAAGTCCTACAGCGAGGACACCTGGAAGAGCATCTGCCGAGTGCTGCGGGGGCGGCTGGCCCGGCAGCCCAAGGTGCGTGCGTGCGCACGAGAGGCGGGGGGAAATGAAGCACTCGCGTGCACGCAGCATGTATGCTCTGGCACGTACACTGCGTGCGCACCCCCCTTACATGCATACCCCAGGGACTTGCAGCCACACGGCTTGTGCAGTGTGCTCTGTTCCAGGAGCACCATTGAATTGCCCAGCTGGGAAAAGAGGAGGGGGCTGACATGAACACGCCCAAATGTGTACGAGCGCATGCCTGTGATTCGTGCCGTCTGCATACTCCAGCCCCATGCTGCACGTGCATTTCTCTTCCATGCACGCATGGATGCAACTACTGCTTCACTAACGTTTAACATTATCACAACACGCGCCAACCACCCCAATGGTCCGCTCCTGCTTGCACGCCACAGGTGCAACCAGCCCCTGAGGATGTATACCCCTCCAGAGATGCAGCCAAGGTCTTTGACGCGGCCTCCAAGGCACAGAAGGACAAGGGCGATGCCTACCTAGGCGTGGATGTACTGCTTGCCGCGGTGCTGGCGGCGCCTGATGTGGCCGCCGCACTGAGTGAGTCAGGTGTGACGAGGCAGGCACTCGAGGATGCGGTTGCTGAGGTGCGCAAGCGTTCGGGCGCTGGGCCCAACGGTGCCGGCCGCACCATGGACAGCGAGCACGCCGATGAGCAGTTTGAGGCGCTGAGCAAGTGAGTAGTTGTTTGACGGATGTTTGACCAGGCAAATAGACCGGATTTGACCGAGGTGTCTGACCCACTGTTGCTCCCCAAGCGCTCCACCCCAGCTGTCTGCGTCGCTTCTGGCCAGGGCTGGCGGCTTGTGTCTGCACACATCACTCTCCACGTGCCCGTCCTATCCATGCATGCTGCTGCTGTGCACACCGCACCTGGACGATTGTTCTTGTCGCTATGCGTCTGCTGGCTCTAGCCCGCTGTGAGATTGCTGATTCTAGCTTCATCGACTCACCATCCGAACACAACCACAGGTACGGCATGGACCTGACCGCGAACGCTGCTAAGCTCGACCCCGTGATCGGTCGTGATGATGAGATCCGGCGCATGGTGCGCGTGCTGTGCCGCCGCACCAAGAACAACCCGGTGCTCATCGGTGAGCCAGGTGTGGGCAAGACAGCATGCGTGGAGGGGCTGGCCCAGCGCATCGCGCGAGGCGATGTCCCAGAGGGCCTGAGGGACACACGGCTCATCTCACTGGACATGGGCTCGCTGGTGGCGGGCGCAAAGTACAGGTGAGCACTGAGTGGGTGACGTGCGGCAGGGCTGATGGGCTGGGCGGGGTGGACTGGCTGGTGGCTGCTCGTTGGGGCAGGCTTGCATGGCACGTTCAGACGTACGCTTGGTTGCCCACGCACACGTCTGTGTGGCAGGATCCAACTGCTGCAGAGCTGGGTCAGGGGCCCACACAGTGTATTGTTCCATGAATAGGTTTTTACTTGACTGCTGACGTTGAGTGAGTG
Source organism: Chlamydomonas applanata (assembly GCA_001662365.1). Taxonomy (NCBI): domain Eukaryota; kingdom Viridiplantae; phylum Chlorophyta; class Chlorophyceae; order Chlamydomonadales; family Chlamydomonadaceae; genus Chlamydomonas; species Chlamydomonas applanata. The sequence goes on along the minus strand of BDCZ01000432.1, from coordinate 17,709 downwards.
TTGTACTGCTGACCTTGACTAAGCAGGGGAGAGTTCGAGGAGCGACTAAAGGCCGTGCTGAATGAGATCAAGGGGGCGGCTGGCAAGATCGTGCTGTTCATCGATGAGATCCACCTGGTGATGGGAGCTGGCAAGGCAGAGGGTGCCATGGACGCGGCCAACCTGCTCAAGCCCATGCTTGCACGCGGCGAGCTGCACTGCATCGGGGCCACCACACTGGCCGAGTACCGGCAGCACATTGAAAAGGACGCGGCGCTGGAGCGCCGCTTCCAGCAGGTGTGTTTGACTGGGTTTGACCGGGCTGACTGGGTTTGACCGGGTTCACTGGGTTCGACCGTGGTACGGCTGCCAGTCATGCAAGCTGCACCGTAGCCGCCTCACAAAGCAATCACTCCCCTGCTAGTCTCGTCCACTGACTTGCTGACTGGTGGGCGCCTCCTCCTGCGTACCTGCAGGTGCTGGTGGGCGAGCCAAGCGTGCCAGACACCATCGCCATCCTGCGCGGCCTGAAGGAGAAGTACGAGACGCACCACGGCGTGCGCATCTCGGACCGTGCGCTCGTGGTGGCGGCAGAGCTGTCTGACCGCTACATCCAGGTGAGGCCCTTCAGGGACCTGCTGCCCTTCTGATGCGCGTTTGAACCGCACACTTGTAGGCTGACCTGCCCTCAATGGCTGCTCTGGCCGATAGTGCATGTCGTGCCGTCTGCAAGCTGGTGGTTTTTAGCAGGCAGGCAGCGACGTAACCTGCAGCAGGTCATGGGTGGTACCTGGACCACCACTTCCCATCTCAGTCATGCGGTGGTCTACGAGCTTCATGTGCCTCTTGTGATGTGCCAAGAGGCACATCACAAGGGGCACATGAAGCTCGTAGACCACCGGCGGCGCCCCTTGTCTACAGCCGGTGCAGACTGGCCACATGGGCAGGCATGAGGGATACTCGTGCAGGTCATGTGCATGTGTGCTCCCCTTCACTCCTCGTTCTCCCTCACTCCCCTCTCCACCTCCTCACGCTCTTCCTGCTCCCCCACTTTTGCCCTGCAGTCGCGCTTCCTTCCTGACAAGGCGATCGACCTGGTGGACGAGGCATGTTCAAATGTGCGTGTGGCACTGGACTCCAAGCCGGAGGCCATCGATGGGCTGGAGCGGCAGCGCCAGCGCCTGCTCGTGGAGGAGGCTGCTTTGAAGAAGGAGAAGGATCCCATCTCCGCAGCGCGGCTGGAGGAGGTGCGCAAGGAGCTGGTGCAGCTGGAGGACGCGCTGCGGCCGCTGCAGGTGCGTTTGACCGCATTTGACCGCGTTTGACTGTGTCTTTGACTTTGTGGTTTGCAGGGCTGGAGTGCCTGAGGGGCTGGCTGCTTGGTCTGGTCTGGCAGGCGGGTGCTGTGGCTACCTGTGTGTTCATAATCCTGCTCGCATCATTGCGTGCCTTGGGCATATCCTGGCATTTAAACCTGCGCGTCCTGACCCTGGTCGGCCCTGGTCAATTACGGTCAAACCTGTACAACAGGTGCGGTACGAGGCGGAGCGCGCGCGCATCGAGGAGGTGCGCCGGCTTCAGAGCAAGCGCGAGCAGATCCTGACCAACATCGGCCTAGCTGAGGCACGCGGAGACCTGGCTCGCATCGCGGACCTGAAGTACGGTGCCCTGCCAGACTGTGATGCCCGGCTGAAGGCACTACAGGCCCAGGCTCCCACAGATGCCATGCTGACAGAGGTGGTGGGACCGGAAGAGATTGCAGGGGTGGTGGCGCGGTGGACAGGGATCCCTGTATCCAGGCTGCAGCAGACAGAGCGTGAGAAGCTGCTGCACCTGAGGGAGGAGCTGCACAAGTGAGTTGGCTGTTGCAGCATGGGCGCTGCATGGGCGCTGCATGGCTGGCTGGTGTGACTTCCTGCTGGAAGGGCCTTTGCATGAGGCCTTTGCATGGCCTGAGCTGAGAACCGCGCTGATCTGGGCTTGACCTTGGGCTGACCCAGCCCTGACCTGTCTTGACTGAACCTGACCAGGATTTGACCGTGGCTGACCAGGGCTCACCCATGTTTCACCTGTGCCGACCTGGCATCCCATACCAGCCACATTGTGACGTGACCCTGCTGTTGCCTCATTCCTGACTTCTCTTCTGCTGCCCCTGGCTGCAGGCGCGTGGTGGGTCAGGAGGACGCGGTGTCTGCAGTCGCTGACGCGGTGCTGCGTGCACGCGCGGGCCTGGGCTCGCGCAACCGCGGCTCCTCCTTCCTGTTCCTGGGCCCCACAGGTGTGGGCAAGACAGAGCTCGCTAAGGCCCTGGCTGCGCTGCTGTTTGACGACGAAAAGGTGCGCGGGCTCTTACTATAGTAAAATTCATTATCAACATGGGTTCTTATGATAGGCGGGTCCCTTTTCTGATGTCGCCTGGCAGATGTATTGCGCTGTGCCGTGCTGTGCTGTGCTGATGCGGGGGATGGGCTTATGTTACGCCATGCTTGCTGTGCTATCGTGCGTACCGTGTAGTGGTGTACTGCTGCCTGCTCCCTGCCTGCCTCTGGGCCTCTGTCACGCCGCGCTGCTGTATGCGAGCTCCAGCATGTGTAGGATGTGGCCGCACAGCAGTGCAGCGTGGTAGCTGCCAAGAGGCCCATGCACAGCGATATACCACCCAGCAGTCCTGCCCCCACACCATCCATTGCATCACTTATATGCCTGCTAGATGACAATGTCGCTTGAAGCCTGCCAACAGTCATGTTGCGGTTGCCAACGCTGTTTTTTTGCAGCTGTGATGGGATCCAAGCGCATCACGTAGGCCCATATCACTCGACTTGCCGTCATGCCGCCCATGTCAAGCGCACCACCTCACCTGCCTGTCCCACCTTCCTTTGAACTGCGCAGATGATGATCCGCATTGACATGGGCGAGTACATGGAGAAGCACAGCGTGAGCCGCCTCATCGGCGCACCGCCCGGCTACGTTGGGCATGACGAAGGCGGCCAGCTGACAGAGGCTGTACGCCGCCGCCCATACTCCGTGGTCCTGTTTGATGAGGTGGGTGTACCGTGCTACGAGTTTCGTTGTGCAGCTTTTTTAGGAAAGTACTGGCGATGGTGTCTGCAGCCATCCCATGTTTCCGTGTGTCTGCTTGTTGGACTGGTGCAGCAAATTGAGCAGTACAATACTGTACTGCTCCAGCAGCTGTACTGCTTTAACTGGATACAGCCAGCTGCCTTGTCCTTGCAGCCAGGTGCCTTGTGCTGCTCCGTCCCTCATGTTTTCCTCTTTTCTCGCATACGCGGCATGCAGGCCCACATGTGCTGATCTCTTGCACTGGTGTACCGCACGTGCACGTATTGGTGTACCGCAGGTGGAGAAGGCGCACGCGGATGTGTTCAACGTGCTGCTGTCGCTGCTGGACGACGGGCGCCTAACTGACGCCAAGGGACGCACTGTTGACTTTAAGCACACCATCATCATTATGACATCCAACCTGGGTGCGGAGCACCTGGCGGCAGCCGCAGGGGCGCCCCCTGACGTCAGGGCGCAGGTCAAGGAGCGCGTCATGGCCCAGGTCCGCTCCTTCTTCCGCCCAGAGTTCCTGAACCGGCTGGATGACGTGGTGATGTTCGACCCTCTGGGTGCTAACCAGATGCTGGCAATTGCGCGCCTGATTGCGCGTGAGCTGGATGCGCGGCTCGCCCCCAAGGACATCAGCCTGCACATGTCAGATGCCGCCCTGGGGCTCGCGGCCACCCGCGCAACCGCGGGCATCGGTGTGGCGTATGGCGCGCGCCCGCTACGTCGCTGGATGGAGCAACACATCATCACGGACCTCTCACGTATGGTCGTGTCGGGCCACCTGCCCGACTCGTCCCACGTGTACTGCGACGTGACTGGTACTGCTGGTACTGCTGGCGGTACAGCTGCAGGCTGGGTGTCGGGCGGTGAAGGTCTGTCATACCGTGTAGTGTGCAAGGAGGTGGCATCGCCCGGTGGGGTTATGGGTGAGGGTGCTGGCCGGCCCACCACTGCAGCTGAGGGCCTCATCAAGAGGAGCAAGATGCTGATGGAGCCGTCTAACAGCCTGGACATGGATGATGTGGACACAGACCAGATCGTGCCTTGAGATCAGGAGTAGCCGTCTAGTCCACGGTCAATTGTCGGCCATACAGGTGCTGCAAATCAGAGAGAGCAACAGTTACAGGAAACTGTTACCCACGGAAGAGCCTGCACGTATACGACGTGTGAGCAGACAGAGATGAACAGTTATGAGGAACAGCACCCACTGAAGATGTGACTAGTGTGTTGTGTGGGGCATAACCACAGATGCAGATCTCAAGCGCAGGTACATTGTGAGGTGTTGGGATGAATATCTGGTCAGGATTGGTGCTTGAGTGCTGGTTTCCATGCGCACAGAGAACAAGCAGCTTTCATGGCCCATGCATTCTTTTCCAGGTTGCAACGTGCGATGTTGAATCATTTGGTGGCATCATATATTTGACACAGTACTGTGTAGGACGGCAGTGTACTGCAGTGTTGTATACTGTGGGCGGCACCAACTGTACGCTGTCATACGTCAGTTGACCAGGTGCTTTTGCATTACAGTTTCGCTGATATCTTGCTTGCATGCATTTAGATGTAGGACAGAAGCCAAAAGTGTGTACAGCCTGTGTATGCCCCGTGCTTGCTGCGGCACAGTGTGAGATGTGAGTACCGAGAAGTACTGCCTGCCCCCGACCCCCCCACCATCGATTAGATAGAGGCATTCAGTCGGATGAGGAAAAGGAAGCAGGGGGAGGAGGAGCAGGGGGAGGAGGAACACGGGGAGGAGGAGGGGACGACCATCAGGCGCAGCAGGCACAGAATGGGCGCATCACCTGATCCTCCCTGGGGAGGGGCCCGGAGGCATCTGCCTCCGGGCCCCTCCCCAGGGAGCTGCAGGGACCTCGGGCACATTGGGAAGTTGGACAGTTGGACAAGGGAAACGGATTGTGCGATGGTGTTCACTGGCACATGGTATAGGGACACAGACTAAATGCTCATGATGCCTCCGTCATAATGCGAGCGTTTGGGGCATCTGCTTGCATGACACCTGATGTAATCATGTGCAGCTTGCATTTGGATGCATGGAGGGTTCCCTGACCTGCTTCAGTGCATGTGTGCTTGAATGTGAGATGTGCTGCATGACTGCAGGACCGCCCATGCAGTGGTCACAGTGCCTGCCGGATGTGCGTGGTTGGTCGTGTCCGCTGCTGCCACTCTGCTGCCAGCCTGCCACGCACGCCATGGCAACAGATCCTCCTACGTCCTCCTCCTGCTCAGCTGCTCCCCCCTTCTGCTGCTCCTTATGGCCTGCTCATTGTGCCTTGATGGCTGCGCGTTGTGTGTGGAACCTTGTCACATGAATGTACACACTGCTTGAAGAGCAGCTGGAAAGACAGGTCCGTTAGGCAGTACACATATATTAGTTGGCAGGTGGGATGAGGGCTGAACAATGGTCAAGCTATGATAAGTTGCGTGCATTGTCATAACAGTGCCGATCCAACATCTTATCTTACATCGTGCAAAAATCGTTGACCCTGTCCTGCTGCGTCTTGTTGAGATCGCGTGAATTTCATCAGCACTGCTCAACCAATGCTGCAAGAGGTCGTATTCAACTTGTGGGCAAGCCGTAGGGTTCTTGCCAGCTGCGAAGTAATGGCAGGGGGCATGGATCACTTGATCTATCCGCCATTGGCTGTGCAGCCGCCCCAGTTCCTCCTTCTGAAAGCTGCCAACAACTGGCACTGTACCTGACAAGCTCACCACAACTTGAGACGGAATCAGCTCCAGTGAGCTGGCATGTGAGACATCAAAATACTTTACTGGTGCGTGATGACTAAAACTTTGCATGGCAACATGCATGGGCGCATGGGTGCAGCGCAGCTCGCACCAGGCACCACAACAGGCTGGATGCACAGCGGCGCAGCTAGCCGCAATGCTCTGCAGTCATGCAGACCATGAAGCATAGCGGGGATGCTGGGGCATGCCCGGCCACTGAAACCTATGCGGATGTGCTGGCCTCGTAAGTGGTGCCCACAGCCACTGCCGGTGTGGTTGACGTTGTAGCTGTGCTGTCCAGCTTGTGCATTGGCTTTGAGGGGTGTGGCTGCATGGTGTGTAGCAGGCAGCCAGCAGGATACAACATTCAGCTGACGGGGCAGGGGTGAAGTGTACCGTCCAGCAATCGCATGATGTGGCAGTGGCAAGGATGGGTTGGCTGACGACATTTCAACCTTGCTGGTCTTGCAGGCAAGCAGTTCTTCCACACCTTCTTGTTACCGCTCCGCCGTGCCAAGTGGCCTGTTGCTGCCGGTGCGTCTGGGCTTGACACTTTTATGGGAGGCCGGCACACAAGGACTCATGGCAGGGGTTGCAACACGCGTCGTGTTAGTTGCAAGTAACATGCTTTCCTGGTGCATGCAGGCTGGTACACTGCTGCTGCACGCATTCAGGGATTAGTCGGTGGTGGCTTGGGCCTGCCCCCTTGATCTCGCGCTGCTTGTGCACAGCTCTTCTCTAGGCTGAAGCCGTGAAGGGCTCCTGGGAGGGCTGTGGCAGGTGCAGAAGCAGCAGAGCAGGAATGGCACACGGACTTCACCATGATCACGTCCAAGGCTGTGAGTCACGGCACCGTCCACGCCAATCGCAGATTTATGCGTGGAGCCTCGCCGCGGTGCGTAATACATGCAGCGCTCTCACCTTCCAATACCTTCCTCACACCCACCGGAGACTCGATTGGGGCCGTTGGCCTCTTGTTCATATTGGCGCACACCTGTCCTGCGCATTCTAATGCCTAAACGGCTTCCAATTAAATTTGCCAAAGCAAACCTGCGCATTTGGCACCTCGCATCGCTTTGCCCTTTTCGCCTTCCGTAGCCGCGACTGGACTTGACATCGACACCACTTGAAGCGTGGAAGCCCTTCAACAGCATTCAGAACCCCATGCTATGGCGTTCTTGCGGTGCGTCCAGGGTTTGGGTCCATGGATGCACTACACATGTGGGCCCATGGGCACGTCGGAAGAAGACGTCGATGTTGCCCATAGGAATGTTGACAGACTTTAAGGCCGGGTTGACAAATCCCGGCTTGTCGGGCCATTTACCCGGTCGCAGGTGGGGCCAGCTTCCTGCCAACAGCCAATCTGCTGCGACAAGCACATCCACATCCACACACCTCCCCAGCCATCACCCACAACCGCCTGAGTGCTGCACAGTCCATGCCAGCATCAGCACACGAGTGCCTACACACAGCCGCAGTACCCCCGAGGCTGCCAGGTCGGCAGGGTCACATCCTGCCACCGCAGCTGCATCGCATCACTGGCAGGCAGTGATGCCCAGCACCGGCACGAGCCCCTGCAGCTCCACATCACCTGCACCCTCATCAGCTGACCATCACAATTGGGCCCGCATGCCTGACACCTGCAGCCGGTACCAACACCTGCGCATGCCCCAGGTGGGACAGGCCCAAGGGATGCTCATGGTTGTGATGCTGTGCTTGGCGCACCTCGCAGCCCTGCCCATTGCAGCTGCACGGCCGGACCTGTCCCTAAGAGGTGCAGCCATCACGGCTACCCGCCTCGAGCTGGCACGCCGTAAGCTGGCGCGCCAGCAGCAGCAGGTGCCTGCCAGCAGCCCCTCAACCCAGCCCACAGCTCTCCAAGCTCAGCAGTCTGCTGTGGACAGCACCACTGGCCCCCAGCAGCTGTCTGCCTGCCTGAACGAGGGCTACACACCGCGCAACATGAGCTGGGAGCAGGCAGTGAATGACCGTTTGGCTGCTCTCAAGGTGAGCCTGCATGGCGGTGGCACCCAGGGACTGGTGCATGTACCAACACCTTGTTTGTCGGATCAGCGCCTCAGGCGATGATTGTGCGCTCGTCACACCTTGCCCAGTAAGCATGCATCTGTGGCACACGCCCTGCACACCCAAGCAAACTGGCCTGCTCTGTGCCTTCTATGCACGCCAATCATCCGTGCCCATGATGGGGTGCTCCCCCCACATGCACATGCTTGCGCGTGCATGCACTCGCAATTGCAGGCCGAGCGCATCTGGTGGTCTGCAGCACCGGAGCCAACCAACCCTGTCACACTGGTTACTCAGCTCTCTGCGGACCGCCTGCCCCAGCTGGCTGCGCAGTGCGCGAGCTGGGGGGGCCGCCTCAGTGCTGTGGTGTACCTCGTACTGCCTGCTGACCCCCAGGCAGACGACGTGAGTCGGGGCACAGCGGCTGTGTTGCATTGCGTGGGGCAGCATAGTTGGTGTGCTGCGTGGTGCAGCACGGATGATGTGCTGCTTGCATGGGACAGCAAGGTTGCTGTGCTGTCAGTCCCTGTGTGCCACCACGACACATCAGCCACGCCAGGCACTCCTGCAAGAACAGTGAGCGGGCCCAACACTATGTGCGACTGCAGCCCTGCATGCGACCGCAGTCCTGCAATCCTGTTCTTAACCACCTGTTGCGCATGCTGATCATGTGTCGCAACCTCTGGCCTGTGTGCAGAAGCCCAAGGTCGAGGCCCCTCCCCCCGGGCCTGAAAACCAGTGGCTTGTTGATCAGCTGGGTGGCCCATACCGGGTCAAGAAGCAGCAGGAGCTGCAGAGTAAGGGCAGTGAGGATGCCAGCTTTATGACGCAGCTTGTGTTTGCTATCCAGAAGGTCGTCAAGGCGCGCGGGCCCACAAGGCGGCGTGCTGTAGAGGTACAGGCCTGGGGTGGCGGGACAGCCGCAGAGACCCTGGTAGCAGATGCGGTGCAGGTGAGGGGGAGCTGCTAGCAGTTGTAGCTGCTGGATTTGAAATGGACGCATTCGTCAGGTGGATGGCTGCATCTCTTGGTGCATGCAATACAGGCCACCAACAGACCTGCACGGCTGATGCCTGTGGTCGGCGCCACCCAGCCTGCTGCCTCTCCTCCCAGCCTGCACATATCCCCGTATGGACCACCAGCATCTGTAGCCTGCGTGTTAGGCTGCCTTGCACAGAAGGCTTGGACACACTGGATTGCCTCGGGTGCTCACCCATGGGCGTGCAGGCGATCTCGGCGCTGCACGTCCAGACAGAGGCGCGTGTCATGGAGTTGGCTGAAGATGCAGCTGGCGTGCATGGCCCGCTGCGTGGCACGGGCTGTGCACTGGACGTGATGCTGGTGGTGGAGGAAGTGGCATCCCTGGTGGCTGCACACATGCATTACCCGGTCAACGCCCTGCGCAACCTTGCGCGCCTGCAGGTGTGACCAGTGAGCCTTCTGTTGAAGTGTGCATGCTTGTTTGTCACATTGTCGTACCCGAAGCAACATGGGTCGTGTATGAATCCATGAGCAGCATACCCTGCACAGTGCGCACTGCACTGCTGTTAGGAGCGGCACTAGCCTGCAGGGTGGCTTTCTTGGGACTAGGAATCATATTCATGTTCCTGAGCTGCTGCTGCACACTCAGCAGCGCATGGCCTCCGGCAGGTGCCGGAGCTGCGCTTTGGCCCTGGACATGCACACACAGCTGCCGGCAGCCAGCCGCCAATTGCGAAGTCCTGGCGATCCTATATAGATCAGGCTTGCGGCGGGTGCAGACCCAGCTCCTGGCGCACACCACTCCTATTAAACCTATCCTCAAACTCAAGATACTCCTGAAGCTCGCTTCTGATATTTGACTGTGCAGGCGCGCACGCCGCTGGTTGCCCTACTGGATGTGGACATGCTTGTTAGCGCCAAGCTGGTGCACTGGCTCGAGCGGCCAGACCATGCAGCTTCAATGGTACAGGTGCGCAGCTGCTGCATCGGGTTCTGTCGTGCTTCCCCGCTGCTGCCGGATCGGTTGATGTATTGCAAGCTGGGCACAGAAACATATGAGTATGACGTATTGGTGCACGGTCTCTGATGTTCACGTGCGTCTTGCCTCCTGCTCTCACTGTCACACACTCAGAGCTGTGAGAAGGGCACCGCGTACGTGCTGCCTGCATTCGAGACGTACGGCGCCAACATGACCGTCGCAGCTGCAACCGCTGAACACCTCATCACAACCAACAAGCTGGCACTGGTGTGTGTGCACAGAACACCCACTACAAGACACCGGCCGCAGCGGCTGTCACCAGTTCCTAGCCGCCCAGATCGCTCCTGCTTGAAGCTTCGCCGGGTTGTGTTGTGTGCACCGCATGCTAATTGAGCCATGCAAGCTTGGTGCCTGCTATTGGCACCCGCCTCTGTCTGATCAACCACTAAGACACGCAAACGATGAACCATCGGCATGTTGCAACCCCGAACCACAAAGCTTGTGCCCTGAGACCCACGGTTCCTTCCTGCTCCCACCTGCACAGGCACGTGCGGTAGTTGATGGGCTGGCCGGGCCATTTGACGCACACCGGTTTTCTCACGGCCATGCACCCACCAACTTCAAGGCGTGGTTCATGACCAACGAGGCGTACGAGATTGACTATGAGTTCAGGTGGGTGGGGAGGATGTGTACGAGAGTTGTGAGCACATGCTGCGAGCACCTCGAACCTCAACCCTTAGCCCTGTCACGGATAATCTTTGAGCGGGAGCTGACCGGCTTGAAAGAGGGACTGGGTGGATGCAGGTCGTGCGTGCGGGGGGTTCCAGCAAGCAGGCTTGGAGCTGGACCCACCAGCATGCTGATGGGCTGCGAGGCTGTACCTTTCTGCTATGTCTCTTCCTCTTAGTGTGTCTGTCCATCCGTCTGCCTGCCATTTACTCCTGTCTCTGTTGCCTGTGTGTCCGTCTGTCTGCTATTCCCTGTTCACACACTCAGTACCGTATGCAGCTGCCCATGAGTACACGCGTGTCCGTTCAACTCCTGCCGATGCCGCCCTAAGCAGTAAGCCCGCAACCCACAACCTGAACGTCCCAAAATCCGGCCGCAGGTTCGAGCCGTGGGTCATCGTGCACCGACTGCTGGCGCCCTGGTACGATGCACGCTTCCGTGGCTATGGCTTTAACAAGATTGAGCACGTGGCTCATCTGAACGCAACCGGCTTCAAGTTTGTGGTGCACCCCACTGGCTTCATCATTCATCGCGCACATGAGGTGGCCCGCGCACGGTGAGCCCGCAGAGCTCCAGGCTGGTGCTAGGGTGCTGAGCGCAGGTGCCTCCACCGATGCTAGGATGATAACAATAATAATAACACGGCGTTTAGCAGATTCAGATGCTAGGATCTGGGGCTGAAACGTTGCAATTCCACGGTCTGTGTAGGGATGCTGCTGCCCCTGATGCTATTGTGATTACGGTGGTGGTGTGTGGTGCTGGTGCTGGTGGTTATGCTGGGGCTGGGGCAACTGGGATTTGGATAGGGGTTGCCAAGGTTACCAGAGTGCGGGCTGCTGTTACTTGGTTTCGCAGGTACTGCTGTTGGGGTGTTGCCCGCGCATGCACGTGCCCACGCCCAGGCATGCTTTCTGTTCCCTTGCTTCACTTCCTGCATGCAAGCAGATCAAGGTACAAGTAACAACAAGTCAATCTGTCAATGACATGGCCCCATTCGCAGGTCGCAATTCATGGCAGACCTGAAGACCCTGCACAAGGCCCAGGAGCAGAAGCTGCAGCAGCAGGAGCAAGCGTCAAGCCAGTGGCAGCACCTGCCCAAATGGAAGCAGCAGCAGCAGCAGGCCGCCTGGTGGCGGCGGCAGCAGCAGGTGATGGCTGCGCGCAAGCAAGCGGGCGCTGCAGTGGACACGAACAGCACGCTGTATGGCCACATGAAGATCCTCATGGATGCCGTGCACCAGCTGTTGGACCACTCCTCCTTTGTGCCCGTCGTGGACCCCAGTACCGCTCGCTGCGCGCACAGCCTGACATGGTGGAGCAGCCAAGCCAGCAGGCTGAGTACAGATGAGTCGTCACCTGCCGCCAGTCCCGTAACTGGCGGGCAGGGCGGTGTTTCGCAGCAGCCACTTGAGGCGAGTGCGGCCTCTGCACTGCTGCTGAACGGCGGCACAGTGCTGTCCTCCGTGGCGCACACCGTGCTCGACCTCGGCAGCAAGGCAGGGGCCCGGCTCGCGCAGCACGCAGCGGCTGGCTCTGATTGGGAGGCAGGGGCCAGTGGCCGGCCCGGGGAGGAGGTCATCCAACACATTGCTGAGTACAGTTGGGGCATCGGGCAGGGGCAGCCGCTGCAGCCGCTCTCTGGCCTGCGTGTGGGCCTGTGAGGGAGTAGTCAGCGGCTGACAGTAGGCCTGTACCCATATACTCGCTGGTGTCTAGGGAGACGCACACCTGGAATCGCAGCCCCCGTATCTGCTCAGCAGCCATCGCTGCCAGCAGCAGGAGTGAGCACACGAGCGGTTGAGCCCTGAGCTGTGATAGGCCCACTACTGTGACATGTCCGTTGGGACGATCAGTGTGAGAGAGTGGCAGCGCTCAAGCTGAACTGCAGCTCAGCACTGGTCAGATGAGTGGCAAGCAAGCTGGCTGTGCTGTACAGCTGTACCTCAGCTACCTGTGCTGTGCAGCTGTACATAGAGAGTCTCTACCATTCCTGTTCAAATCCATTCATGTTTCCTTTCAATTTGTGAACCCACCGTATGCACATGGCGATCAACACCTCTGCAAATGGAGGTGTGTGGTGCATGTTGTGGCAAGCAGTGCCTCATTGGTCACACTCTCCTGTGCTTTGCCCTTTGTATTGTTTTTGCGTCTATTGTTTTTGAATTGCTTAACCACCCTGCCTGATTGGACGAGGGAAGGGGGGTCACATGCGCTCGCTAGGATCATCAGTGCAAGCCTTGTTGCACAATCGTAGCATGCACACCAGCTGTATACTGCAGGAGATCACCCGCCATGTGTACAGGAGCAGCTATGCACGTGCAATCGTGCATAGTGTGAGTAAAGGCGTTTGTAGTGAACAGGCCAGCAACAGACCATGGGCTATGAAAACGCGAGGGTGTGCATGTGTTCCGATTCGTTGAGATGTCGTCATTCCTTCACGGCTTCAGTACAGATAACCACTTGATTCATTTGTGATGTCATTAATGTCAACATGCTGTGCATGCACGGCATGGGGATGTATGTTTGCCATGAGCAGCATACATGTACGGTATGTGCAACAAAGCAGAGAGCTGCGACATCTGCCTCTTGGCGGTGCGCTTCTTGACTGATTGATTAGCGCCAAGTATGACGGCAGTTGAGCTGAAGTGAGCACGTATGTACCCGACGAGCTGCGTGGGGGCACACTGAACAGACTGCAATATGCCGGTGCTCTACAACGACTACAAGCAAAGGAGATGGAAGGTGGAGAGTGTCTCGCTTGGCACATTGCCTGATAAGGTCCTGTCTGGTTGCGTGTTGATGTTACATGGCCTTGAAGGGCTTGAACCCAGTATTCAGTTGTCGCTGTCTCGCAACCAATGACTGCAACTGCAGTCAGTGCAGTGTGCAGGAATAATCTCGTGTCCAGCTTCGCAGTCCACATGATATGAAGGACATCCATGCAGTCTGTCGCAGACTATTGTGCTGCTAAAGTTGAGATGTCCCATCATCAAATTGTTACTAGCGTGTTGTGTCGCGTAAATTAGCAAACCAGGTACACCCAGAGCGGCCGTGGTAGGTAATAACCTCAAGGTCATGGCCGCACGCAGCACATGATGCACGTGGACACGCCGGTGGTGAGCGACAATGCAATGGGCGAATGTGCACGCTACCTGTATTGTTCCAGGCGGTGTGCTGGCATGCGCCGCACACACGACACGCACACGTACGTTGAGGGTTTCGAAAACCTAAACCCTACCTTTTAACGGCTTGTGAAACAGTCTTTGTACCCTGGAACGGTCGCGTCCAGGCGCCCAAGCTGGGTTTGTTCCCCAGGGCAACTCCAGCGTCAACCCTTTTTGACCGGGCATTTTTTATACCGTAATGGCGGTGGCAGGATTCGAACCCGGAGCCGGGCTAAAGATAGATAGAGTGTTACATCCGGAGCCGGGCTGAAAAAAAAGAAGAAGGAATGTTACACGGCGCAGCACGATACATGGATACAGCCCACCAAATGGGCAGGAACCACGCTGCTCAGTACATTACAGGCAGGGGCTTTGCCAGATCTGTCTTCCTTTTGAGCCGCCTCCCGTACTAGTGTCCTCTGGGTTGAGGTCCTTAGGGGTGGGTTCATTGCCTTAGCGTGCTGAGTGGTTAGCTGCCTGGTTGGCCCAGGCTGTCTGTAGTCCCACAGGCTATCCAGGATCCAAAGCCTCGCGATCTATGGACCCGAATGGGCTGGTACAGGGCGGGACTGCAGCGATGCAGTTGTGCCCCAGATCGTGTAACAACCAACTACTACTGCATCGCCAGGCCCCACCTGAGGGCAGGGGCCACACCATTGTGGAGCTGCTATGTGTTCAATGACGTATGGGACTAGGAAAAGCAATGCAAAAGCGAGCCGCGTGTCCATCTAACTTCAGTACTGCCTAGTGAGGTGTCAACCCATAGTAGCACCATAGGTCACAGCCACAAGAAGGCTAAATACGCAGGACTCAGCACTCAACAGCCCTCCTACCCTGACCACACTCCCGCCTATACCCCAGTAAGCTACTGACAGCAGGCCAACAT